>DF357724.1:78122-109367 GCA_000787875.1 Solanum virginianum
CCGCTCCGCGATGCGGAGAGAACGTAAAGACACACTTGGTCATTTTCTAAAATTCGACGAAAAGTAAAAATTTACGAAAAAGTTGAAATTAACACTAGTGTGCATCTCGCACTAGTGTAATTTTGGGGCAGTTTTGTTCTTTTAATGAGAAAGGATATTTTCGACCTTTTCCACACCCCATATCCTAAACTAAGCAATTTTAACGTCGATTTAAGTCTAGCAACGAATTATTTTACTCATCCTTTCGTTCAAAGTAGAGAAACCCTTCCCAGAACCTCAAGCTAGAAATTCAAGAACGATAGGGCATTCAAGATAATCCTTCAATCTTCCAAGAAAGCATTGCTAGGCATGTAAGGCCACCCCAAAAAGTATTATTTTCAATAATATCTCTCGAAATAGAATTGGTTTTCACCCATGAATTTCAAGTATTAGTTAAGAATCAGTTTCCTGCAAAAGTTGCACAATATGATAATTTTTCATGGTAAATTTCCTTAGATATCTTGATGAAAATTATGATTCTTGGTCCCTATAGGACCCAATTAAAGAATTGTTCTCAAGCTTACATTCATTTATGATCAAGATTTATATTTGTTGAGTTTTCTTGAAAATCTTGATATTAATTCAAGAAAAGAAAAGATTAGGTTGAGTATCCTTAAAGCTAAGTTCAAGAAGTGCATTTTTAAAAATATATTTTCACATATTAGCCAAGAATATAGCATGTTTTGAGTCACTGAGTTGATTCTAGTTTTCAGTTAAGTTAAAAAAGTTGTATGAGAAAGCTATGCAATAAGCTGGGCTAGGTCCCCAAGAAAGCCAGATTTCAAGAATTTATGATTACGAAGTATGAACAATATAAAGTACTTTGGGAGTAGTATTGAGCACAGATATGGGTGAGAGTAGAATAAATTACTCGAACTCATAAACTATGTAGCCAACATAGGATAGGATTGTACTACCGTATCTTCCTCATTAGCCACTGAGATTGCCTAGTTTTGGGATGGATCCACTCCCCTAGTTCTTAGTCCCCTATCTCGGCAAATTAGGGGGATGGATCTGGCAGTGTGTGCAAGACACTGTATCACTACGAAGCTCATAGTGGTGGTTGTCGGTTAGAGAAACTTCCTAAGTTAAGAAACTAAGTTTTACTTGTCAGTTTCAACATGTTATTTTCAGCATAAAATTCTTATGATCATCATTGTTTCACTCATGTACTATGCTTAGGTCTTTTGAGATGTATTATGATATCCCTATGAAAGGTTTTGGCCATCTTACATACCGTACATTCCACATGCTGACGTCCTTAAGACCTGCATCATTTTATGATGCAGACGCAGGTGATAGACTTTCTCAGCAGCCACTTCGTTGAGAACCCGATAACTATCAATTATTGGTGTGACCTCTTCTCAGTCCGATGCTCCTATGTCCATGTTATTTCATTTCAGTATTTACTTTCAGTTCTGGCTACTTGGGGCCTATCTCAGTAGTCCTTTCAGACAGTTTTTAGTAGAAGTTTCATAGACCATGTAACAGTATTTTAGTTTCTAGTTCATTCAGATATTTCTTATGAGTTTTATGTTCAGTTTATGTAGACAATTTCTAAAGTTATATGTTGCTTTTATTAAGCCTTTCCACAATTATGAGTCTTCTGTTGAGTAAGTAGCCATACCAAGTGGTTCCCTTGGGACCAAGAATGGTTTATGAGTGCTGGCCACGTCCAAGGTGTAGGCTCGGAGCGTGATAAACTTGGTATCAGAGTACAGAGTTCAAGAGTCCTAGGGAGTTTATAAAACCATGTTTAGTAGAGTCTGTATTATAGGTGTGAAGCATGTCACATCTATAATAGGGAGGCTATGGGACATTAGGAAGTGTCACCATTACTTGTTATTCCTTGTCTCGTGCGTCAGAGTATATCTCTGTGAAGTCCTTTCTAACCGTGCGTTTACCTTGTATTTTTCAGATCATGCCTCCTCACAGAGCTAACCGACCAATCAGGGGCAGAGGATGCCCAGCCAGAAGGAACGGAAACCAGCCTGGCTGAATTCCCGAAGAGCCCAGAGGTCCAATTGTGCCTGTGGATCAACCACAACAACCTGACATATCTAACCTGAGCTTCACTAGGCCATTCAGACTTTGGCTCAGGCAGTCACTACTTAGGGAGGTTGCCAGGGAGATGCTAGAAATGATGGGGTAGATACTGCTAGAGTTAGAGAGTTTTTTAGAATGAAACCACCAGAGTTCATGGGGTTGGATGTGAAGGAGGATCCTGAGAATTTTATTGAGGAGCTTCAGAAGGTGTTTCAGGTGATGTGTATAGCTGATGCTGAGCGGGTTGAGCTGGCTACCTATCAACTTAAAGGGGTAGCTAGACTTTAGTTTGACTAATAAAGAGGGAGTAAGGCTGATGGGGCGCCAACAGTTACTTGGGCAGTATTTGAGGAGGCCTTTTTAGTACAGTACTTTCCTAGAGAGATGAGGCAGGCTAAGGTAAGAGAGTTTCTGAACTTGAAGCAAGAGAATATGAGTGTACGAGAGTACAGCCTCAAGTTTACTCAGCTGTCCCATTACACTCCGGCTATAGTAGCAGACATACGTACTAGAATAGATCTCTTCGTGTCCGGGCTCTCTCGAATGACCAAGAGGGAGGGCAGGAATGTGATATTGATTGGGGATATGGATATAGCCCACTTGATGACATATGTGTAGTAGGTAGAGGATGAGAAGATGTAGGATAGGGAAAAGTTTAGGAGTAAGAGGGCTAACACATCAGGCCAGGAGTCAGGCAAGAGAAGGACTGGAGGTGGAGGTCACTCATCCTTCCAGCCTAAGACAGCCGGACTAGCACCTTCATCCGCTAGTGCACCTGCATTGAGGGTCAGAAATGAGCAGGGATCAGAACACCACAGGTTCCTAGGCAGCTAGTCACAAGGTAGCATGCCCTAGGATCACACCGTTATCCTACTTGTGGTAAGTGTGGTAAGTCTCACCCCGGAGAGTGCCTTCTGGGCACAAATGGATGTTTCAAATGTGGTCAAGTGGAGCATTTCTTAAATAATTATCATATGGAGAAGCAGAATACGAGAGGTACAGGTCACAAATAGTCTCTTTAGCCCCGCAGGGTAAGCCACCTCACAGGGGTACTACGGTAGGGATAAGCGAGGGTACAAACCACTTTTATGCCATGGGCACCAGACAGGAGTTGGAGAACCTCACCAGATGTGGTTACAGTTATGGTCAAAATCTTTATTTATGATGTCTATGCATTGTTAGACCCAGGAGCCACTTTGTTATTTGTAACCCCATATGTAGCCGTAAAGTATGGGGTTAATTCAGAATGTCTCCATGAGTCTTTTAGTGTTTCTACTCCTACTGGAGAGGCTATTTTAGCCCAAAGGATCTATAGGGGTTGTCCAGTCTCTATTTATTATAAAACTATTGTAGCTGATTTGGTGGAGTTAGATATGGTGGAGTTTAATATCATTCTAGGCATAGATTGGCTTCATGTTGGGTATGTCTCTATAGATTGCAGAACCAAAGTAGTCAAATTTCAGTTTCCTAATGAACCAATCATAGAGTTGAGGGGTAGCTCAGTTGTTCCTAAAAGTCAGTTTGTATCATATCTCAAAGCTAGAAAGTCAATCTTCAAGGGGTGTATATATCACCTAGTCAGAGTTCAAGATTCTCGTGCTAAGGCACCAGCTCTTCAGTCTATTTTTGGTGTGAATGAGTTCCCAGAAGTCTTTCTTAAGGATCTTCCCAGAGTTCCTCCTGATAGGGAGATAGACTTTGGGATAGACACTCTTCCAAATACTCAACCTATATCTATTCCTCCACACTGTATGGCTCCTTCAGAGCTAAAAGAGTTAAAGTTGCAGCTGAAAGATCTTTTAGATAAGGGATTCATTAGGCCAAGCGTCTCACCTTGCGGTGCTCCAGTTCTCTTCATGCATAAAAATGATGGTTCTCTTTGGATGTGCATAGATTACCGTCAGTTGAACTAGATCACCATTAAGAACAAGTATCCTCTCCCAAGAATTGATGACTTATTCGACCAACTTCAGGGTGCTAACTATTTTTCCAAGATAGACCTTAGATCTGGGTATCATCAACTTAAAGTTAGAGAGAAAGACATTTCTACGATAGCTTTCAGAACCTGATATGGTCATTATGAGTTCTTGGTCATGTCCTTCCGGCTGACAAATGCACCAACAACTTTCATGGATCTTATGAACAAGGTATTGAGGTCTTACCTAGATATGTTTGTTATCGTATTCATATATGATATTCTAATCTACTCCCGTAGTAAGGAGGAGCATACAGACCATCTTAGAGTTATCCTTCAGACCCCTAAAGATCAGCAACTATATGCTATGTTTTCTAAGTGTGAGTTTTGGTTGGAGTCTGTGATATTTCTAGGGCACATTGTATCTGGTGAGGGTATCCAAGTTGATTCCCAAAAGATTGAGGCAGTAAAGAATTGGCCAAGGCCCACAACTCTCATAGCGAAAAGGAGTTTCTTGGGCTTGGCAAGGTACTACAGATAGTTTGTAGAGGGGTTTCTTCTATCTCAGCTCCCTTGACTAAGCTGACTTAGAAGAAGACTAAGTTCGAGTTGTTAGAAGCTTGTGAGAAGAGTTTTCAAGAGTTGAAGACTAGGCTAACAATAACCCCAGTCTTATCCCTACGAGATGGAGCTGATGATTTCATGGTTTATTATGATGCTTCCAAAGTTAGCTTGGGTTGTGTATTAATATAGTAAGGCAAGGTGATAGCATATACCTCCAGATAGCTTAAGATTCATGAGAAGAATTATCCAACTCATGATCTTGAGCTTGTTGCGTTGGTGTTTGCTTTGAAGATCTGGAGACACTATCTATATGGTGGGCATGTGGATGTATTCACGGACCACAAGACTTTGCAGTATGTGTTTGGCCAGATGGAGCTGAATTTAAGACAGAGGAGATGGTTAGAGCTGCTAAAAAGACTATGATATGAGTATTCTCTATCATTCGAGTAAAGCTAATGTGGTTGCTGATGCTCTTAGCAGGCTGACCATAGGGAGAACAACCCATTTTGAGGATGAAAAGAAAGAGTTAGCTAAGGAGGTTCATAGACTAGCCTGTTTGGGGGTGCAAATTGAAGATTGTAACGAAGGTGGAGCCATTGTCAGAAATGGATCAAAGTCATCGTTGGTGGTAGAAGTGAATGAAAAGCAAGACATGGATCCCATTCTCCTCCAGTTGAAGGAAGATGTTCAGAAGCAGAAAGTATTATTATTCTCAAAAGGAGAAGATGATGTCCTGAGATACCAAGGCAGGTTGTTTATGCAAAATGTTGATGGTCTTAGAGATAGAATCTTGGCCGAGGCTCATAATGCCATATACTTTATCCACCCTAGTGCAACCAAGATGTATAGAGATTTGTGAGAAGTCTATTGGGGGGGTGGTATGAAGTAGGATATTACATAGTTTGTGTCTAGATGTCCAAACTGCCAGGAAGTTAGGTTGAGCACCAAAGGCCTTGTGGTGTAACCCAGAACATAGAGATTTTGAAATGGAAATGGGACATGATTAATATGGACTTCATAATAGGATTACCTCGATCCCGTAGACAGCATGATTCGATATAGGTCATAGTAGACAGAATGACCAAGTCAGCTCACTTCCTACCTGTCAAGACGACTGATACAACTGAGGATTATGCTAGACTCTATCTTAAGGAGATTGTTAGGCTGCACAGGGTCCCTATATCCATTATTTTAGACAGAGGAGCTCAGTTTATAGCACAGTTTTGGAAGTTCTTTCAGAAAGGGCTTGGTGCGAAGGTAAATCTTAGCATAGCTTTCTATCCACAGACAGACGGGCAAGCAGAGCAAACTATACAGACCTTGGAAGATATGGTGAGGGCTTGTGTGATAGACTTTAAAGGTAACTAGGATGATCATCTACCTTTGATTGATTCTCTTATAATAATAGCTTTCAGTCCAGTATACAGATGGCACCATATGAAGCTCTTTATGGAAGAAAGTGTCGATCACCTATAGGGTGGTTTGAAGTTGGTAAGGCAGGACTGATAGGACCTGATCTAGTCCATCAGGCTATGAAAAAAGTGAAAGTTATTCAGAAAAGGCTCAAGACAGCTCAGAGCAGACAAAAGTCTTACACAGATGTTAGAAGAAGAGATTTGGAGTTTGAGATAGGTGATTGGGTATACTTGAAGGTATCTCCAATGAAGGGAGTTATGAGATTCAGGAAGAAGGGGAAGCTTAGCCCACGATATATTTGGTCATATCAGATTCTGAGAAGAGTGGGCAGTGTTTCTTATGAGCTAGAGTTACCCGCAGATTTGAGTTCTATACATCCAGTATTTCATATCTCCATGTTTAAGAAGTGCTTAGGAGATCCCTCTCTAATTGTCCCGGTTGAAAGTATTGGAATTAGGGACAACTTGTCTTATGAAGAGATTCTAGTACAGATATTAGACAGGCAAGTTCGTAACTGAGGACCAAGGAGATTGCTTCGGTGAAGGTTCTTTGGAGGAACCAATTCATAGAGGAAGCCACATGGGAGGCCGAAAAAGATATGACGGCCAAGTATCCACACTTGTTCATTGGCCTAAATGAGGATCTTGGAGGTAAACTTTTGTATTCTCACCTTGAAGATTTATGTTTATTAAGTTAGGAAATCTTGTGGTTGGAACTAGCTTTGTTCGTATCTTTATCATTTGAGAACGAATGATCCCAAGGGGGAGATATTTTAACACCTCGTGAAATAACAAAAATATCCTTAGAATTGACCTTATATGTAATGTGTCTTCCCTTACTCCGTTTCCAAATCTGAGACCGAATTTGCGATCAGTGTGAAAAATTGAGTCGAAAATGGGCTCGACTCGAAAAAAACTCTAAAAAATATGAATTATTTTTGCCAAAAAAATTTAGAAGTAGTGAGGTTTCCGCGTCTGCTCCATGACATGGAGAGAACATGGAGCCACACTTGGTCATTTTCAAAAATTCGATGAAAAGTGAAAATTTGCATAAAAGTTGAAATTAACACTAGTGTGTGTCGCACACTAGTGTAATTTCGGTGCAGTTTTGTTCTTTTAATGGGAAAGGATATTTTTGACCTTTTCCACACCCCATATCCTAAACTAAGCAGTTTTGACGTTGATTAAGTCTAGGAACGAATTATTTTACTCAATTCTTACGTTCAAAGTAGAGAAACCCTTTCCAGAACCTCAAGCTAGAAATTCAAGAACGATAGGGCATTCAAGATAATCCTTCAATATTCCAAGAAAGCATTCCTAGGTATGTAAGGTCACCCCAAAAAGTATTATTTTCAATAATATCTCTAGAAATAGAATTGGTTTTCGCCCTTGAATTTCAAGTATTAGTTAAGAATCAGTTTCCTGCAAAAGTTGCACAGTATGATAATTTTTCATAGTAAATTTCCTTAGATATCTTGATGAATATTATGATTCTTGGTCCCTATATGAATTAAAGAATTGTTGTCAAGCTTACATTCATTTATGATCAAGATTTATATTTGTTAAGTTTTCTTAAAAATTTTGATATTAGTTCAAGAAAAGAAAAGATTAGGTTGAACATCCTTAAAGCTAAGTTCAAGAAGTGCATTTTTAAAGATATATTTTCACATATTACCTAAGAATTTAGCATGTTTTGAGTCAATGAGTTGATTCTAGTTTTCAGTTAAGTTAAAGAAATTGTATGAGAATGCTATGCAGTAAGCTGGGCTAAGTCCCCAAGAAAGCCAGATTTCAAGAATTTATGATCACTAAGTATGAGCTATATAAAGTATTTTGGGAGTAGTATTGAATGAGAAAGCTACGTAGTAAGTTGGGGCTAAGTTCCCGAGAAAGTATATTTTAAGAATTCCAAGTCTTTAATTATGAGCTATATAAAAGTATTTTGGGAGTAGTATTGAGCATCAATATGGGCGGGAGTAGAATAAATTACTCAAACTCATAAATTATGTAGCCAGCATAGGATAGGATTGTACTACAGTACCTTCCTTATTAGCCACTGAGATGGCCCAGTTTTGGGATAGATCCACTCCCCTAGTTAGTCGTCCCCTACCCCGATAAATTACGAGATGACTCTGGCAATGTGGGAAAGATGTTGTATCACCACGAAGCTCGTAGTGGTGGTTGTCAGTTAGAGAAACTGAGACGGCTCTGGCAACATGGGCAAGACGCTATATCACTAGGAAGCTCATAGTGGAGGTTATCGCTTAAAGAAACTCCCCAAGTTAAGAAATTAAGTTTTACTTGTCAGTTTTAGCATGTTATTTTAGCATACAATTCTTATGATCGTCATTATTTCACTCATGTACTATGCTTAGGTCTTTTGAGATGCATTATGATTTTCCTGTGAAATGTTTTGGCCATTTTACATACCGTATATTCCACGTATTGACGTCCTTAGGACCTGCATCATAAAATGCAGGTGACAAAGTTTCTCAGCAGCCACTTCATTGAGAACCTGACAGCTATCAGTTATTGGTGAGGCCCTCTTCTCAGTCCGAGGCTCCTATGTCCATGTTATTTCATTTCAGTATTTACTTTCAGTTCTGGCTACTAGGGGCCTATCTCAGTAGTCCTTTCAAATAGTTTTTAGTAGAGGTTCC
This sequence comes from Solanum virginianum, assembly GCA_000787875.1. Classification (NCBI taxonomy): domain Eukaryota; kingdom Viridiplantae; phylum Streptophyta; class Magnoliopsida; order Solanales; family Solanaceae; genus Solanum; species Solanum virginianum. The sequence goes on from DF357724.1 coordinate 86,762, forward strand.
ATAGACCATGTGTCAGTATTTCAGTTTCTAGTTCATTCAGATATTTCTAAAGTAGTATATTGCTTTTATTAAGCCTTTCCACTATTATGAGTCTTCTGCTGAGTAAGTAGCCATTAGTTCGCTTGGGACCAAGAATGGTTTTCGAGTGCCGGCCACGTACAGGATGTAGGCTCGGGGAGTGACAGTTCATATCATTTTACTCTAAAAAGAAATTATGACAATTTAAAAATAGCAGAGAGAAAATAAACAATTAGGAAACCCCTCTTCATTACCTACTCATAAAGGTAATTGAGGTAAAGCAGTTAAATAAATGAATGATGATAAATAGTAAAATCAATTCAAAGTATCAAACTACAATATTCATGAAACACACTAAAACTCAAACACATTTTGTCAAATAAAACAGATCCGGATATTGCCAAAATGGCTAGGTGCACCAAAAGGGGTAGTACTAGGCTACATTGTGCACCAAATCAAAACTTCATAGAGTTGAAATATATAACAAATGACAAAAATAGGCTTGGTGCATCGGGTATTACCTTATACGGTGCAGAACCAGTGCAAATTCAACCTATGCTGAGACACAACCAACAAAAAGTGTGCGAGACTTACCTGTCAAGCATGGGTGAGCCTCACACATCTTTTGTTGGTTGTGCCTCACCCATGGTAAAATTTTTCGATTTGATGTCCATTTTTCTTCTGACTTTTTCTTAGAATTATAGGTAATTTTATCATTTTATGTGCTAAAAATATGGCCTCTTGTTGGTTATGTGGTGCATTTTTATATTATAAAATGTTAATGAAATTAGTGTGACTTCCTTTGGCTGCACTCCTCGGCAGTTATTGAAAATATTTTCATTATTTGTTCCTTAGCCATTGGAGAAGTAATTACAGCATCACTCCATATTTTGGAGTTAGTGCTACCACTTCATGGCTGCTCATTAGTGCTGCAAACGGATAACTCTTGGCCTCTTGGTCAGGAGAGGTTACATTTTACATTATAAGTTTTGTAACCTCAAGTACTTTATTTTCCTCTTTATTCTCTCATTATATCTTGTAACCTATGTAACTTCTAGGTCTTTAGTCTTCCCTAATTACTTCCTATTCATGGCATAGAAGACTTCATACAACAATAAATAGTGGTGATCTTTATTTATTTTGGGTACATACACAAGAGAAAAATAGAGTACATAAAGTTATCAAAAGAGAGTTCTTATTAGTTGAAGCGAGGTGTTCTTTTTGTGGAACTTCAGACTCAACTCTTGTTCAGATATTGTTGAGTTACACTTGTGTGATAAAGATGTTGTATCCCGAAAGGAACAAGACAAGGAGGATACTGCTGGACCGGTGAACATATTTGTTGTAGTGGGCTTGAATCTCCTTAAAGAGAGCGAGATATCTGCGCCTCAGCCTGAAGTTTTTGTTATTCATTTTTACTTTTTTAATTGTTATTTGTAATCTTTTGTAATTTTCACCAACAATTCTAAGGAGATTCAAATGGCTACAGTTGAAAAATCTGCGGATGTCAAGATGGGAGATCTTAATAAGTCATTTTGTTTCAACGATAATCATTTCAAGAGGTGAAAAGGCAAATTACTTTTCTACTTGAGTCTTTTCAATGTTTCATATATGTTAACTTAGAAGATTCCTAATAAAGTTGATATCCTCTCCATGGATAATGATGAACTCATTTCTCATAAAGAGAGTGGACAAATTTAATGATGATTCCTACAAGTGTTGGTATTATATTCTTAATTGTCTATCTAATAATTTTTGTAATTATTATGATAGAACTTACTCTAGTACAAAGAAAATTTAAAAAACATTACAGATTAAGTATGATACCGAAGAAGCTAGAGCGAAAAAATATGTTGCTAGCTGATTTTTTTGGTTCCAAATGGTGGACAACAAATCAATGGTAGATCAAGCTCAAGACTTCATCATGATTGTTGGAGCGCTTAGGTCCGAAGAGGTCAAAATTGAGGATAACCTTATTTTTGTGGCATAGTTGATAAACTTCCACCTTCTTGGAAGGAATTTCAAAAAGCTATGCGCCACAGGCAAAAGGAAACCTCTCTTGAGACGTTGATAATGAAATTCGTATGAAGGAGGAGGCAAGGGGCCATATGCACATTTACAATTAGAAGAGAGCAACAACACATTGAAGGTAAATTTAGTTACTTCGAATAATGCTACTCCTGATTCTAAAAAAAATACCTCTATGAAGCCTAAAAAGAAAAAATTCAAGAAAAAGAATGGTAGACCTCCCAAGAAAAATAATTGTGAAAATAATCAAGTACAAAATTAACAAGTTCAAGATAAGGGATCGTGCTTTGTCTGTGGTAAGAGTGGGCATATTGCTCGATTTTGTGAATATTGAAAACATGGGCATACACTTCAGGCAAACGTCACCGAAGAGCCTTTTGTGGCGGTGATTACAGATATATTTATGGTTGAGAATGTTGATGGATGGTGGACTGATTCTGGTGCAAACCATCATGTCTGTTATGACAAAGACTGATTTAAAAATATACTCCTTTTGAGGAGCCCAAAACCATTATGTTTGGTGATTTACACACTACTCAAGTACTTGCAACGGGAGAAGTCGAATTGTTCTTTACCTCAGGAAGGGTATTAACTTTGAACGATGTACTTTATACTCCTTCTATGAGAAAATTTTTTATGTCTAGTTTTCTTCTTAATAAAGTAGGCTTTAAATAAATTATAAATCTGATCAATATGTAATTGCGAAAAAGGGTATATGTGATGTTCAAACTGAATGTTGAAATGAATAAAATTTCTAATTCTATTTACATGCTTTCTTCTACTAATTTTTGGCATTCTCGTTTGTGTTATATAAATGATCGATTTGTTGGAATCATGAGTAGTTTAGGATTAATCCCAATGGTTAATTTTTTTAAAAAAATATGAGGCTTGTAATAACGCCAAAATCACTAAAAGACCTCATTTTCAAGTTGAAAGAAAAACTTATTAGAATTAGTTCACACTGATATTTGTGAACTTAGAGGAATTTTAATTAGTGAAGGAAATTGATATTTTATCACTTTCATTGATGATTTTTTTAAGTTTACATATGTTTAATTAATGAAAAATAAAAGTGATGCTTTTGAATTTTTTAAAGTTTATCTCCATGAGGTTAAAAATCAATTTGGAAGAAAAATAAAAAGAATAAAAAGTGATAGAGGTCGTGAATATGAGCCAAATGAATTTAATTCTTTTGTTAGATCATTGGAAATAATTCACGAATCTACTCCTCTTATTCCTTGCATCTAATGGTGTAGCGGAAAGAAAACATAGAACTTTGGTTAAATTAACTAATGTCATGCTTATTGAGTCAAGTTCACCTTTAAATTTTTGGGGTGAAGCTATTTTGACTGCTTGTTATGCGTTAAAACGTATGCCTCATAAAAAATCAAAACTAACACCTTTTGAGTTGTGGAAAAGTCACAAGTCAAACTTGGAATATTAAAAAGTTTGGGGTTGTCTAGCCTTTGTGAGGCTAATGGATCCCAATATTACAAAGTTGAGTAAGAAAGTTACTACTTGTGCTTTAAGAAAGTTACTACTTGTGCATTTCTTGATTATGCTTCAAATAGTACAGCCTACAGATTATTTTAATCTTGAAGATAATATTGTCATTGAATCAGATGATCCTATTTTTCATGAAAATAAATTTCCTTTTGATTCTAAAAATAGTGGGGGTCAGAGGATTAAACAAAATATTTTGTCACTACCTAGTTTTCTACTTCTACTTTGAGAAATAAAGAAATTGATAATTTTGAATTAAGAAGAAGTAAAAGAGCTAGAGTAGAAAGAGATTTTGGTCCTGACTTTTATGTTTTTAATATTGAAGATGACCCTCTCACTTTAAAAGAAGCTTTATCTTCACATGATGCAATTTTTTGGAAAGAGACTGTAAATGATGAAATGAAATCACAAATTTCTAATAAAACTTGGAAGTTAGTTGATTTACCACCAGGTTGTAAAATAATTGATTGCAAATGGGTCTGAATAAAAGTTAAAACAAGATGTATCTATTGATAAATATAAGGCTAGACTAGTTGCAAAAGGATTTAAGCAACTTGAAGGCCTAGAGTTTTTTGGCACCTTTTCTCTGGTAACTAGAATTACATCTATTAGATTTTTAATTGTTATGACTGTAATTTTTTATTTGTAAATTCATCAAATAGATGTAAAAACTGCTTTTTTAAATGGATACCTAAATGAAGAGATTTATATGGAATAACCTGAGGATTTTATTGAAGCAGCCCAAGAAAGCAAAGTGTGTAAACTGACTAAATCCCTATACAGGCACCAAAGCAATGACATGAAAAGTTTAATTTCTGCATGATTGAAGATGAGTTTAAAACAAATGAGTATGATAAGTGCATATATCATAAGTCTTGGAATAAATTACATGTTATTATTTGTCTATATGTTGATGATTTATTGATCTTTGGCTCTAATATGAATGTTATTGATGAAGCAAACATATTCTTATAAGCAATTTTGATATGATAATATGTTGATGATTTATTGATCTTTGGCTCTAATATGAATGTTATTGTTGAAGCAAAATATATTCTTAGAAATCATTTTGATATAAAAGATCTTGGTAAGACAAATTTTATTCATGGGATAAAAATTACTAGAACATGTGATGAAATTTTCCTTGACCAGTCACATTATGTTGAGAAAATTATGAAAAAATATAACTTTCTTGATTGCAAACATGCTTTAACTCCTTTTGATTCAAGCGTTCACTTATTTCCTATACAAAGTGAAAATGATGTGATAAATCAAAAGGAATATGCTAATTTAATCAGAAGTTTGAGATATGTGATTGATTGCACTAGGCTTGATATTATATAGGCAGTAGGAGTACTTAGCGAGTTTACAAGCAAGCTAGGTAATGAACACTGACATGCTATAACGAGAGTTATGAGATATTTAAGTGGAAAACTTGTGGTTTGTTCTATAAAAAATATCTTGTTGTACTTGAGGGCTTTTTTGATGCAGATCAGAACACTTTATCAGGTGATTCTTGTTCTACCACTGGTTATATTTTTACTTTGGGTGGTGGTGCTATTTGTTGGAAATCTAAAAAACAAACTATCATTTCTAACTCTACTATGGAGACTGAGCTAATTGTTTTAGCTTCAGCTAGTGAGGAAGCAAATGAGAGATTTGTTGTTTCAAATTTCTAACTTTGAAAAACCAATTCCTCCTATTTTGATTCATTGTGTTAGCATCGCTGCAATTGATAGAGTTCAAAACCGTTATTACAACGGTAAATCCAAATCTATAAGGAGGAAACATAGTAATGTAAGATTATATTTGACAAGCGATACCATTAATGTTTATTATGTCAAATCTTGTGATGATCTTGTACATCCTCTTACTAAGGTCTTAACAAGAGAAAAGGTCTGGAGCCCATCTAGGGAGATGCAATTGAAGCCTATAAATTCCTGAGTCATATATGAGGAAACCTAACCTGAGGATCATATCCCTCCCTATGATATGAGTGCATTGTTTCCTGTATTGAATTGTGGAGGTTGAGTTTAAAAACTCAAAATAAAAATTTATAGTCCGTATGGATGGAATATTAATTTTACAGGAGCACTCTTGACAAATTTCACCTATGTGAGTGTGGAAGTAGGTTGCTTCCTATAAGAACTGGGCTCATTCTCAAAACACTCATGAAATTGGGATAGCACAAAATCATGTCAACACCTTAATTATTATATGTGAGCAACAATATTTGATTTCCCTCAAGCAGTCATAGTTCAAGTCTGAGACCACTGCGGCTCTGGAGTAAACGTTATTGTTTCATTAAGTGGAGGTTCAATACAGAGCATATTTTCATTATGCATAGTAATCTTCCTTCAACTAATAGACTCTCTATAATATTAAAATGAGTGAGGGATTGTTGGTTATGTGGTACATTTTTAAATTACTAAATGTTAATGAAATTAGTGTAACTTCCTTTGGTTGCATTCCTTGGCAGTTAGTAAAAATATTTTTATTATTTGTTCCTTAGCCGTTGGAGACGTAATTGCAGCATCAGTCTATATTTTGGAGTTAGTGCTAGACCACTCCATGGCTGCTCATTAGTGCTGCAAATGGATAACTCTTGGCCTCTTCGTCAAGAGAGGTTACATTTTACATTATAAGTTTTGTAACCTCAAATACTTTATTTTCCTCTTTATTTTCCCATTACATCTTGTAGCCTATGTAACTTCTAGGTCTTTAATCTTTTCTAATTACTTTTTCTTCATGGCATGGAAGACTTTCACAACTATAAATAATGGTGGTCTTCATTTATTTTGGGTACACAAAACAATAGAAAAATAGAGTGCATAAAGTTGTCAAAAGAGAGTTCTTATTAGTTGAAGCGAGGTGTTCTTTTTATGGAGCTTGAGACTCAACTCTCGTGTCAGATATTGTTGAGTTACACTTGTGTGATAAGATTGTTGTATCCTTGAGGAAAAAAGTCAAGGAGAATACTGTTGGACCGGTGAAAACATTTGTTGCAATGGGCTTGAATCTCCTTAAAGAGAGCGAGATATCCACGTCTCAACCTGAAGATTTTATTCTTCTTTTTTACTTTTTCAATTATTATTTGTAATCTTTTGTAATTTTCACCAACACCTCTTATATATGTTTTGGGCTTGTACTTAGACTTCCAAGCCCATCCCTACCTCCACCCACCAACACACTTTTTCCCCCTCAATTTAGTGTCAATTCATCTCTTTTTGCAAACTTTTTTTTTTGTGACAAAAGGAAATATTATATTACTTAGTAATATGCATCAGTACATAGTACTTATGGAGGCAGTGCCCCACTGGTCCCTATCCAAGGAGGATTATTCATCATTATAAAAGATAAGATTTGAACTGTACTTATTCCTAAGCGCTAGATTAGTACTTCTTCTTGAAAAAGGAGTTCCACTTTTGTCTACATTGATTGCTTCCTGAACATACAAAGGCAGAACTTCAGAAAGAGTGATTTTCTTCCTACTATATATTCTTGACCCCTCCTTTGCAAGTGTATCCGCAATCCTATTTTCTTCGCGATAAACATGCTTAATTGGGGGGTTCCCCAAGCGGCGCAGTAGCTCCCTCCAATCATAGACCATAGATTGGAATTTTAGTTGTGGGTTATGTACGAGTGAGATAATAGTGTTATTATCCACATTTATCTCTAGTGGGAGTAGCTTGTGTTTGCAGGCAATTTGCAATCCCTGTAATAAAGCTGTTATTTCTGTTTAAATAGTGGTGGCACCCCTCAGGGATCCTATGACTCCAACTACCCAATTTCTTGTTTCATTCCTAAACACTCCTCCTGTTCCTCCCTAGTCAGAGCTACTATTATAAGAATCATCTATCTTTAATTTGAATCCTCTAAGTGGGGGATTCCATTTTATATATTTATAATCGTGCTTTCCCAGTATTCCCTACCAAGGTTAGATCCTCTAATGTTCTAATGTAGGCAATAGGACTATGGGTCTTTGTATTTTGGTTTGAGAAGATTCGTTCGTTTCATGCTAGCCAGGTATTCCAGAGAGAGAGAGAGAGAACGGAAAAGGTTCACTCTATTTTACATTGTTGTTGATAGTAAAGTCTAGGTGGGCCATTTGATCTAACCAATCTTCTGAGTCTGAATTTATAATTTGAGTTATTTGAAAATAAACTCCCAATTTTAACCAATACTCATGTACCATGGTGCATTCAAGCAAAATGTGTTTTAAGGTTTTGAAGCTATTGCATTTGGGATAGAAAAGACTTATTTGCAAACCTATTGTATGGAGATGGCTATTTGTAGGGAGCCTATTATGCTTACATAACCAGAGGAAAAATTTTAGTTTGTTTGGGCAGTTGAGAAGCCAGATCCAAGAAAATTTTAACATTGTGGCGGGGCTTTGTTCTATTATTTTCCTTGGTATCAGCTACTTATAAGAAGATTTGACAGAGAAATTCCCTGATTGTATATATATCCAGAAAGTTTTTTCAGGGTTATTTAAGTCTAAAGAGTGATAACTACTTTGAATGGCTTCCTTAATTTTGCTAGGAATTTCAAATGAGATAGAGTGAAAGTTCCAAGACTTATGGGGAAGAATGGTTTGGACCGTTTGGTTTTCCTCATTTTGATTTAGAGGACCTATTATTAAGTCTCTTAAGCTTTAATGATTTAATAACCACTTATCATTCTAGAGGTTAATGTTACTTCCGCTTCTATTGTCCACCCTATGGATCTTTTAATTTGCAGATGGACCAGCCTTCCAGAAGGTGTTTCCATTTATGGCTATGGATGGTTTTTGCTTCTATTTGTTGATTTAGGACTCCGGTCCCATATTTTGATAGTAGGAGAGATACCCAAAGGCTGTGAGGATTTATATGGGCTCTTTATGCTAGTTTTGATAGTAGTGCTAGGTTTTTGTATTGGGCCTGTTGCAGGCCCAGACCACCTTGAGTTTTCCTTTTGCAAACGTCATCCCAATTTACAAGGTGAAGCTTTCTTTTTGAGGCAGTGCTTCCCCATATAAAATTTCTTTAGATTTGATCTATTTTTTTTGTTATGCTGGAGGGGAGTTTTTTATATTGCATTATATGTGTGAGGATACTATTTAGAGTAGATTTTGCAAGGGTAGTTCTTCCTGCGAAGTTAAGAAATTTTATCTTCCATCCTGCTAGTTTTGAATGAAGATTGTCAAGAATAAAGTGAAAATCCTTAGAGATGCTATGACTAGAAATAATGGGAAAACCGAGATATCTGCTTAGGTCACTAGTACTTTTGATGTTTAGATGGTTTATGATCTTAGTTTTTTATTTTTTCGAGCAATTTCTAGATAATAGAATTCAGGATTTCGCAGTGTTGATTTTTTGACCCGAGTTGGAGCAGAAGTCTTTTAGAGTACTCAGGATGGCTTCACTATTTCCTTTGTCTACTTTTTCCAATAGTACAATATCGTCAGCAAACATTAGATGGGAAAGCTGGGGCCCTCTTCGATTAAGAGAGATTGGTTCCCATTTTTTTATTTTGGACTGCCTGCTCTATATTCCTGGATAGTCTTTTCATGTATAATATAAATATGTATGGTGATACTAGATCGCCTTGTCTTATGCCCCTAGTTGGGGAAAGGAAAGGTGCTCGTGTCCCGTTTACAAGAATAGATATTTTGCTGGTTGTGATGCAGGACAAAATGAGTGGGTGAGTTTGGGAGGAAAATTTTTTTTTTGTAAAGTTTTTGAAAAGAAGGGTTTCAAAGATAAAAGGCCATTCTAGTATGTCGAAGGCCTTTTCCAAGTCTAATTTAATTAGCATGAGACCCTTTTTCCCTTTTTTTTTTTTTCAGATAAGAGACCAGTTCTTGGACTATGATGGCATTATCAGTTGTTTGTCTATTTTTTAGAAAACTGGATTGATAGGGGTCTATTATGTCTGAGACAGGGAGCTTAATTCTATTTACGATTATTTTGGTAATAATTTTATACGTAGTATTACACAGGCTGATGGGCCTAAATTCTTTAAGGGTTACCGCGTTAAGGGTTTTTGGAATAAGGCATACGTAAATGTGGTTTATATCTGTGGGGATAGACACTAATGAGAAGGATTCGGTACAGAGAGTTTTCTCAGATTTACCTACAATGTTCTAATATTTTTGGTAAAACACAGGATGCAGGCCGTTAGAACCCGGGGCTTTAAAAGGCTGAAAGGAATTTACCACATCAAATTTTTTTATTAAGGTTGGGGTGCCTTCCAAGCTTGAAACTTCACAAGTGCTTAGATTATGGGTTCCTGGGAGGAGCTTTTTGGAGTAAGACTGACTTATAGTGAACAAAGATTGGAAATAGTCTTGAGTTAGTTGAAGGATGTGGCTTAGATCACAAGTCTAGTTATCAGTGGAGTCTTTTAGAGTCAAGATTTTATTCTTCCTTCTTCTATTTAAGGTTGTGGTATGGAAGAACTTGGTATTCTTGTCCCCATCACTAATCTAAATTATTCTAGATTTTAGCTTCCAGAAATCCTCTTCTAACCTGAGGATTTCATTAAATTGTTTAGTAAGATCTTGTTCTAAATTTTGAAGGAAGGTACTGGTTTGGTGTCTAGGGCAATTTTGAATTCTTTGTATTCTATTCAAGATTTTCCTTATCATGTAGAATAGATTCCCAAAAGTAGTACGATTCCACTCTTTAACATTAATAGTGAAATTTTTAATATTGGGGATTATCTTAAGGTTATCCTCCCAAGAGTAGGAGATTATATGATAGAGATCTGGACATGACATCCACATGGTTTCAAAGCAAAATTTTTTTACAGATTTGTCAATTTTTGTAGGATTAAGAGTGAGCAGAAAGGGACAGTGATCCGAGTGGGTCCTAGGTAAATGCATGAACTATGCATCTGGGTATCGCTGGACCCATTCATGATTTGCTAGGAATCTATCCAATCTTTCATAAATTAGGGCGTGTCTTTTTTTGTAGCGTTTATTTAGCCACGTATACCTACTTCCTTTAAAGATGAGGTCTATTAATTGACAGTGATTTAGCATATCCCACATGTCACTAGATCTACTAATATTTAAAGATCTTCCACCTTTCTTTTCAGAGCTCTTTAACAATTCATTAAAATCCCCACCAATTAGCCAACATCCAAAAAAATTATCTTTGATCATTTTTAGATTATCCCATAGAATATATCTCTAGCTTCTAAAGTTGCTTGCATAGATACAGCTAAATAACCAAGTAATATGAGTTATACATACCTTGATCATAGCATGGATCTCTTGGTTGGTGATAGTTATTTCATCCAACCCCAGCACGGTACCATCCCATAGGATGACTATACCTCCAGAGTTACCATCTGACGCAAATTATAGCATGCTACTGAAACCAAACCTTGGCATCTAGATAAAGGACAAACTTGAAATCAACATCGCAGTTACTAGAAAATTGCGAACGATACGTGGTGTGTACCACTCAATAGGAGATTTAAAGTTTCTCCTAAAGTCTTCCCCATTACAACCTCTATAATTCTATATTATAAGATTCATTAGTCCTAGTATGGGTGTTGTGGGGATATGAGATCTCTCCCGACCTGTCCTAATTACATTCAAGAGAGTCGGGTTCAGCACTACTACGAAGTTCCTTATTACCGGGTTGATGGGAGGACGAATGTCTATGGAACTTTTTAAGAGTGTCAGAGGATAGAAGAATATGTGTTTTTTGCGAATCTTTTCTTGTATATCATTATTCTTATGTCTTTCAGAACTCCTATTTCAGTCCTCGTTTTTGTCAGTAAGCTTATTGCATCCTCTATTTCTTCTACATCTACTGTTTGCTCCTCGTTCAAACTTCTCAGGGGGGGGGGATTTAGAGTTTGTTGGATTCTTTGCTGGGAGGTCGATGTTACACTGCTTGGTACTACCTGATCCAGACTAGACAAAGCATTCTCCTGTTTCATATATAGATTGTATGGAGCATTCACTTGTAGGTCTGGGACTGTCCATACAGGTGAATCCTCTGGTATCTGTTGTTGGAAAAGAAAGGGAGACGTGGGTTGGATCTCTGGATTCATGGTCTGAGCTAGGGGGTTGAAGAGGGGTAATTCCCAAGTTGGCATGTGATAAAAGGGGAGTTGGGGAAAAGGAATGCTCAGGGGTGACAGAAGGGTTGTACTCATCCATAGGTAGTGATTATAAGTGTTCATTGTCATCCGCATTTCTTTCAAAATTAGTTGAGCTAGAAATGTCGAGTTTTGGACTATCGCAAGAACTTTCCTCCCTTCTACTATCACACTGAAGGATAGTGCTTGTGTCTGCATGCTCAGCTCCAACCAAGAGTGAGGGTTCATATTTGGGATTAGGGTCGGAGTTGCATAAAGGGTGATGGATCCTAAGGTTACCGAAAACGTTTGTAGTGAAGGGGTATGGTGGGTTCATTGTTGGAGGATTTGGTACTGGGTTACAAATTATCTGAGGTCTGTGCATGTGAGTGGGAATGGGGTACCTCGTATTTATTCAACATTGGCGGGCTAAAATGGGAATTCATGGCATTTTGCGGTTTTAAAGGTAGATCAATAACTATCAAATCTATAGGTATTATAGTTACTTATTTAGTGCTTTTTCCTAGATTTAGTAACTTAGTATTATCATTATTAATGGTCGAGACCTGGGAGGATGTTGTTTCAGAAAAGGTGATGGTGGGGACTGGACTAGAAGGAGTAATAATTTTTATATATGATAGGGATTTATCATTACCTGTGGTGGGGATTGAGGCGTATGTGGATTGAGCGGGATCAGGAGGGTAATTGGTGAGGCCTGTGGTGACTGAAGAGTCCATATGGCTAGAAGAGATATTATGGGGGGGGGTTTTATAATTTTCCATCTAACTCTTCCTACGCCCTCTAATCAGATTTGGAGATTTTACTTGTTGCAGAAGAGGAGCCGACCTCAGTATTGGGGATGCGGCTACTACTTTTTTCACATCATTACCTATATTTTCCAATGCACCTTGGGTAGACGTGGATCATTTAATATTTGCTGATAGAGGTGGTGATGGGGAAGACGACGTGGAAGGCCTAGTTGGATTTTTAATTTTGTTTTTTTAAAAAAATTTCTTTTCCAAGATTTTTAATGACTGAAAATTAATTTGTGATGTCACTTTTGCTGACGTCACATGTTGCATCACTTGTGGAGCATTCAACCTTCTTGCGGGAGGAAGACGTATGATCCACACTTATTGTCGCCAGTGGTACCTGAAAATTGAATGGCTTAGCTTTCTGGGAGCTCTGGCGATATTTAAAAGTTTGAAAATCGAGGTACTTACCTGTATCGGTATGGTAGAGATTAACGCTAATACCTGCATATTTTCCTTGATTGTTGTTTACTTGTCATTTTGATACGTTGTTCTTCTTGGGAAATTTGACTATTTGTCATTGTCCCTCTTCTTTGGTGTGTTCTTGTTATGATTTGTTGCCTTCATCCCTTATAATGTTCTGTTGGGGTTTTAGTTTTTGCTGAGATGTGCCATCGATTGCTTTTTTGGACGAGAGCATTGTGTGGCCCAACACTCCACATTTTGAGTAAAGTATATTGTCGCCTTCATAAATGAGGGTTTGCTTGTGGTTTCCTATTGTGATGTGTTTTTTTACTGGAATTCCAATTTGGACTTCCACTCAGATTCGTGCATATCTTCCCCTTATAGTTGATGAAGTACACAAGTCCGTCTTGACTAACCTCCCCAATTTCCTTCCTATTTTTGCCAAAATTTGGTGGTCATAAAACTTGGTGGGTGATTCTGGGCGATGAACCCAGATGGCTGAGTAGGTTTTTGTTGCTTCAGATGGCACAAAGTTTGGTTGTCTGCCTTTGACGGAGAGGAAGAAACCATTTACAAACTAGGGGCCCTCTTGAATGATTTTCTGGGTATTTTCTTCTTTTGGTAATTTGATAGAATAGTACTCGTAGGCCAAATCTATTAGGGTGACTTCTTCTGATAATCTCCACATTATAGCTAACTTCTTTTTCAGATAGGCGTGATTTAGCTTTTTCCTCAATACCTTGATGATAACTGAAAACTTCCATGGCATATAGATTCTCTCTTTATCTTCATTGATGAGAGAAATACAAGTATCTTCTTCTGTTATATCCAGGTTTGGCAGGGGGTCGTCCACTTCCATATTCATATCTTTGATATTTACTCGACTATTGGCATGAGGTTTTAGTGAGATGGACTTGAAGGAAGGAGTTTCCATTGGGGTTGTTTGGTTGTGCAGATCTGTCGATTGGCCCGCTTTGTTAGTGTCCAGTGGTTTAGGTGGAATACGTTGGTTTGATTGTTCATCTATTGTGTTTTCTTGCTCCAAGTTACTGTTCATTGGTTCTCTAGTCTCTACTTCATTTCTGCAAACTTACTTCTACATAATAAAACATGAATATTGGAGTATTGAATGGCTATGATGTACATAAACATAAGTAAATGGATCAACATGTGAGGCAAACCATAGCTAAAAACACGTACATCTAGCTGCCAATTAGAAGCCATGCTTGTCCTCGAGCAAACCCCACAATCTAAACATACAATTGTAGCTAGATCTTAAGTATGAAATATCCTAACACCTATGAATTTGGTTGATACTAACAATTTGATTCTAGGATAATTTGAACCGTCGAATACATACTTTTTGATAGGAGTGGCAAACGACTGGGTCGAGTCGAATATGTGTCAAGTAAAAATGGATAAAATACTCAACTTGACTCATATTTTAAAAAAGTAAAAATGAGTTACCCAATGGATAATATGGGTAAATATGGATACTCATATTATAGTAGAGATCATATTAAAAGTTTCAAAAATAAACCCTTTTAGCCATTCCTCACCCCTTACCCCTCCACCCTGAGCCCCCACCCCACCATTGAGGGCCCCCTAAACAAAATAAAATGTAAAAGAAATTCAGTTTTTTAAAAAATAAATCTTTTATCCCCCCCTGCAAGCTCCCTGCTCCCCACCCCGCCCCCTTAAACCCTAAAAAAGGTAAAAGAAACATTAATTTATTTTCTTGAAAAAAATTCTTAATTTTTTTTACCTCTAACTCCCGACCCCCACCCTCCCTAGTGTCTCCTTACCCACCACCCTACCCAAGAGAATGTCCTTTTAAAAAAAAGTATATAATTTTTTTTACAACCTCACCCCTACCCCCAAATAGGGTGTGCAAAAATCGAATCGATTGGTAAACTGAAGCGATAAAAATGTTATTGATTTATTGTTAGTGGATTATTAGATTATCAGATTTTCAATGATTTTGAAAAAAAAATTATTGGGTTATTGGTTAGATCTCAATTTTTACTATTGGGTTATCGGTATAACAACTTACTATTTTATCCATTCGTAAATATTAAATATTAGTAATTTAATAGTAATATGATATTATAGCAGTACTTTACCTATTTTAATCTTTACCTTACTTAATTGATTAGTTACCAACTTTAGTATTTTGTCTTTAGTCTTTACTCTTTCATACTCCATCTGCTTTTATTAAGGCAATTTCTCATTATCATCTTATCGGGTAAATCAAAAGCAAAATCATTAAGAACTTAAAATCGATAAATTGAAAATTGATAAAAATTATTTTATTGACTTGCTAATGGTTAAGCATATTTAAAAATTAAAAATCTATAAACCGAACCAATAATGTATAAAACCAAACCGAACTGACTGATCCACACCCCTACCCCCAAATATTAAAAAAAATTAATTTTTTCCCTCCCAATAAAAAGTTAATTTAATTTTTAGAAAATTCAAAAAATTTTACTTACCCTCACCCACTCCCCGACTTCTTCCAATAAAAAAATTGTTTACATTATGAATGAGTCTCATTTACCTATATTACACATTAAATTACCTATTTTTAAATAGGTAAATGTGAGTTTTACTCATTTTTTATCCATCTTAAATGAGTTGGATACCCAACTTAGAATGAATAAATTTAGATAGATATCCAAATAACTTACCCATTTTGCTACTCCTAGTGTCAGACATCAAAATATGTTTTTAAACCTATTTCCTCAATTTTTGACATTCCAAGCTTCGTCCTAGGGAGATTTTGTAAAGGTTTTCAAGGCAAATTGATTGGGTAACTATTTTCTAACCTATTTCAATTATTTTCATTGGCTAATTTGTATTTTTAACTTATAATTTTGGGTTTTGATGGTGGAATTTGGGGATTTTTTGGATATCGATTTTTAATCTTTAATCATTGATTTCTCCCTCATCTCAACTTTGTTTTTGGGACCGTCTTCACCGTTGAACTCCTTATTACATGGAAAACATTTTCATCCATTAATTTTCAGTTTCTAGCTATGTTTTTTGGCATGAGATTTTTTTATCACTTTATTCTTTTTCTCTAAATTAATTTATTTTAGTGTCATTAGATTCGTTATTTGATTGTGGTGATTTGGAGCACCGTAGGAGGGGGAAGCTAGGCAGCGATTCCTTCTTGATTTGAGACTTTATTTGAGGCAAATGGACTTGTAACCTTTTGTTAAGTATGGATGAACCTTGTATGCTCCTATGTGCATGGAATTGAGTACTTTGGGGGTAGAATTGTATCATCGTAGGTTTGATCATAATATTTCAGAGGGAATGATTATTCTTATGGTAATATATTGACTTATAAATTAACTATAGATTCGTACCCTATGTGATCTTGTGAATCATTTGATATTGATAGCAAGATGGTGCTTATATTAAGGTATGATTGATATATTGATCCTATGGTGATATTGTGACACTTGAGAATCATTCGATTTCTATTGTTGATATATATGATGCATATGGAATCTTACATACTCTATTTCCTTGAATCTAATTAATGTGTCATTATTATATGCTTGCTTGATGATCCGCTGATGAGGAAAAGCCGAAGGAAAATGGTTTCGGTTGGTAGAAAAGAAAAGAGAAAGAAAACAAATAAAAAGTCAAAGGAAAATGATTCCGGCTAGATATGAATGTTATTGCCGAAGGGAAATAGTTCCCACAGATACATGGTCCATGTATGGCCCTCATGGGTTTCAACTGAGGCATACATATGGTCTGCGGATGTGTATCGTAGGGCAGACGTACATCACGATTAGTTGACATTGTATACATCTCATGACATCCACTTCATCTCATATCTTATCTGATTGATGTAGTTCTATATTGTTTATGAGATTGTACACTCATATCTTATGTGACCTTGTTGTAAGGTTGTATCTATAAACACCCCTCGTAGTCTATCCAACATTTAGAATATTTTCACATCTAGGAACCCAAAACCACGAAACCCTTTTTACGACCTGTCAATTGGACTAAGATCCCTACATGCTTTCACGTGGTTACACCTTCCCCAACTTCAGCAACCCAAATTAATCTTCTGATCTATGAGCCTCTATCTATGGCATGTAGTACCTTTTATGAGTCCTAGACACTCTTTCGTACACCATCTCCCAACTTTAAAATTTCACCAAGTATTTTCTCTATCTACAAGACCTATCTACGACTCGTAATCCCAACCACGGGCCATAGATGGACTCGTACCCCACTGCACCAGAACTCAATTTTGCATTTTCTTTCTGGATTTAGACCTTCTAGCATGCGGGACCTTGCAAATATGTAATGTATAATAATTTATGTATGTCTATTCATGTCTTAGGAATCATTAAAAAAAACTATATTAACAATTGAAATAAAATATTAGTCATTATGTATTCTAAGATTTTGTGAAGATAAAATATAGATAAACAATTATTAACTAAGTATAACATTTTTTTTAAAAGAAAAAATTGGTTTTAGGCCTCATATTGTATTGAGGACATGCTTGTTCAATCCTAATGGGCAAAATATAATGAAATGAACGTTGCATGAATAATAAAGCGACGTTGTAAGTGGAGATGCAACCCAATGCATTGTGAATCATCCGACTATAATGTCAGATATAAATGGCGATTCTTAGGCTACCGCTTCCACCTCTCCATCTTTCCTCTTACAACATTGTAGTGGTTCTCCTTTCTTTCCATCCATTTCCATAACATATATATGGAAATCAACTTTTTCCTACTTCTTTTTTGACATTCAGAATAATTAAAAAAAATTCTTAAAATAATAGAGAAAGAAGAAAATGTTATTACCAGTAGTATCAATTTCCGTTGTGGAAAATAAAAACAACAGGCCTCTTACAGGAGAGATCTTTGAAAATTACCGTTGTGAACCACCTGCGTCGTGCTAGTCTATAGAATGGAAATGCTCACAGCTAGATCACATATGAATGAATTAGCCATTTTGTTTTAATGACCTTGACTACTTGAAAGGACATTATTTTCCAGCGTTCTGGTTCGCATTATTTCCTTCTTCTTTCCTTTTGAAATTGGCGATTCCATCTTCTTCAATTCCTAGATCAACACCTTTTTAAATTTTATTATTCCAATGATGAGATTGCTCATATTTATGTTATAATTAGCTCTCATTAATTCTGTTTTAATTAGAATGTATATTTCAATCTCAATCAAAAAGAAAAAGAATTCCGTTTCTTATTCTCGTAAAATACCCATGTTGTATAAAATTTGTCTTCATGGCATCGTTACTGAATCAATCTTTTTTATTTTTCAGGTTCTTTGGTTGAAAATTTTACAATGTCGACGAAGCCGACACCTTTAGAGTTACCTGAGGTTAATTTTATTCTGTATTTCATCATGTGCAGCAATTCTTATGTATTTAAATGGAGAAACCTGCTCAAAATCGGATTCATATTTTTAATGTTGATTATTTTGGCAGTTAGACGTAGTAATAGTGATTGTTGTTTATTTGAATGCATTTCAACGCACACTTGCAGATGAGCAACATGTCATTAGAAGAAACATTTCATCCCAGCAAAGCTAGTGACAGCACAGAGACGAGCTCCAGTGGTACTACACCCCTGAAGCCACATACTGGTGGTGATGTTCGATGGGATGCAGTTAATTCTGCTAGTGGCAGAGGTGGACCTCCCCTTGGTCTAAGCAATTTTCGGTTATTGAAGCGTCTAGGATATGGCGATATTGGAAGTGTGTATCTTGTGGAACTCAGGGGAACAAATGCCTTCTTTGCAATGAAGGTGATGGATAAAGGATCTCTTGCAAGTAGAAATAAAATACTCAGAGCACAAACAGAGAGGGAGATTCTTGGTCTACTTGATCACCCATTCTTGCCCACCTTATATTCTCACTTTGAAACTGACAAGTTCTATTGCTTAGTCATGGAGTTCTGCAGTGGAGGTAACCTGCATACCCTCCGCCAAAAGCAGCCTAATAAGCATTTTACTGAGGAGGCGTCTAGGTTGGTACCTCTATCACACTCGATGGTTAAACATTTGATAAGTATTACTACTAGTTCTGATGATCCTGTTTATTAGTACAAGTATTTTGATAAGATCATTATTGGATTTAGGTATGTAGTTATATGATTTGTGGACATGCTTTATTTGTTTCTATTTCATATTGATATTGATTTCTATCTACTTACAAATTAGCTAGTCTCTCAAATGACTTGATATTATTTTTGCAGATTTTATGCATCAGAGGTGTTGTTGGCACTTGAGTATCTGCATATGCTAGGAATTGTTTACAGGGATCTTAAGCCAGAAAATGTACTAGTGAGAGATGAGGGTCATATAATGTTGTCTGATTTCGACCTATCCCTCCGTTGCTCTGTCAATCCAACACTTGTAAAGTCTTCATCTGTACATGGTGGAGGAGGGAATCCCAGCAGTGGATCCGGCATTTTAGACAATGACAATGCAGTCCAAGGTTGTATTCAGCCCTCGACTTTTTTCCCTCGAAACATTCTCCCTACCAAAAAGAATCGCAAGTCTAAATCAGATTTCGGACTATTTGTGGGAGGATCACTCCCTGAGCTTATGGCAGAGCCCACTAATGTGCGCTCCATGTCCTTTGTTGGCACCCATGAGTACTTAGCCCCTGAGATAATTCGCGGAGAGGGGCATGGTAGTGCAGTTGACTGGTGGACTTTTGGCATATTCTTATACGAACTTCTGCATGGGACAACACCTTTTAAAGGTTCTGGAAATCGTGCCACACTCTTCAACGTTGTCGGACAGCCTTTGAGATTCCCAGAAACTCCGCAAGTGAGTGCTATTGCACGTGATCTTATAAGAGGGCTCCTCGTGAAGGAGCCACATAAGAGAATTGCATATAAGAGGGGTGCTACTGAGATAAAACAGCACCCATTCTTCGAGGGCGTTAATTGGGCATTGGTGAGAAGTGCTGTTCCTCCCTCCATACCTGAACCTGTCGACTTTGCTCAGTATGCCAGTAAAGAAGCGTCAGCTCCTTGTTCATATAAGAAGATGCCAGATATTGAAAGTCATGATAAAAGCAAAAGCACTTCTACTGATTCTTCATATATCGACTTTGAGTACTTCTAGCATCGGATTTTAAATCTTTTCAAGTATAAATCAAATGGACAAATGTGTGGTAAGAAAGCTTACGTTGGTGTCTGACCAACTTTGCAATCTTCTTCAAGTATGTTTATCGTGTACAACTGCATAACAGTGTAAGTTCCGAGTGGTACGAGAAGAAAGCAACTTGCAGCACTTTCAGACGAAGCATTTTAATTTCCTCACTGAAGTTTTAGTGGTAACTGATGATGATGAATTGTGAATATAATTCTTTGATACTCCATTCTTTTTATTTCATGCAAGTGTAAAAAATTTTAAGATATTGATTTGACTTTTCTATTAATTCGCATCCCATTGGAGTTATAAAACATATATTTTGTATATGCAAGCAAAAGTATAGAGATCGTCTCACGAGATGATATTTAAAATGGATGTATCGCCTGACCATGTAGTTGTTTCGCCTGTCAGAGCGTATGGAAACAATCACAGTCATAGCGAAGTTGTTGTGACAGCAGCCTCAACCATAGCATAATTCAGCCTCATATGCAATCAAGTGGGAGACCCTTCACTCCTAGTACTGACGTAAAACCTGCATTCCACAAAAACAACAACTAGAGTAATTTACCAACAACTTGTAATCTCTAAACCTAGCTCATTCCCGCGCCAAATTATTTTTTTATATCACTCGAATTACACCCTAAAATGAGAATAAAGCTATCATTGTCAAAATATAGTACCCAATAAGATTGGGGTGGATTTAAATGGAAGTTTATTATCTAAATTATATTATGATATTTGTATCAAATATTAAAGACAATTGAGAGTTATGATTTCTAGAGATCAAAATTCAAATAGATAATTCACTATCAACTCATTCAAGTGTGTTCATCATGAAAAACTAACAAATCTATAATCTTCCAATTAAACCTCTCGGCCATCTAATTTCACCATATTCAAATACATGGATGTCGAATTAATTTGTTATCATATACCTCAAAAGTAATTATTCTATCTCTAGCTCAAGTTATTAGATGGGGTTGGTAGCTCCAAATCCGTATTAATGATTTATTGTGATAATCTTAACTTCTTTTGTCAAGCAAGTCAGAATATGGGCGAGTTCTAAATATTTGTAATATTAAAAAGTAATTTTTATGAAAAAATCTTAATAAACAACGATCATCCCGTTATGCATAGATTTTATTGTGAAGAATCCATAATATTTATCTCTACTCTAGATTCCATAACCACAGTAATAAGATTTAGCTACTGATAACTTGTTGCCAATAATAATAAAAGTAATTGAAATAACTAAAGAACATCATATATATATATAAAAGAAGATTGGAAACCACTTACATGGCACCCTGATACCTATTTAAATTAAACTATTTTTTTACTTTTTTTTTACCATTTTATTTTATTTGCTTAAAAAAACTTAAAGAACGTGTCTCTTAAAATGACAGTTTTTAATCTTCGCCCTATTTAATTGTAACTCTTCCTCTTTCCCTTCTTCAGTAAAACTTCTCTCCCCCTTTTCTCCATCCCCACACGTCTTTCTCTTTTTCCTTCTCTTTATCCTACTTGCCCATGGTAATTAATATTTCTACTCTGTTTCCACAAAAAATTGGTTTTTTTTCCATTCACATTTCAAATTTCACTATAGAAACAAACAATTTTTTCTTGGCACATGTTATTGCTTTTTCATAACCCATTGAAATCAATGAATCCAACAACTGCTGGTCAAATGGAGAAGAGAAGAAAAGACTTAGAGAAGAAGAAGGAAGAAGGAGAAAGTATTGTTGTGTATTACTCTGTGTATGTACAGGAGTGTTTATATGTATACAAAGAAAAAGAACACCACACTATGGTATGCCTACACACATCCAATCACTATTCACATTTAATCAATAACTAATTTACTAACTAATTGAACTTTAACTAACTCTAACAATCATTTTAATCTACTTAATGATTCCAACACTCCCCCTCAAGCTGGATGTATTGAAGAGATTCAATAATCCAAGCTTGTTTGTTAGAAATTCATGTTGTGTCCTCCCAAGAGCTTTGGTGAGCAAGTCTGCCTCTTGATCTTTGCTATTGACATGAATGGTTTTGACAAGTCCCTTTTGAATCTTCTCGCGAATAAAGTGACAATCTATTTCAATATATTTGGTTCTCTCATGGAACACCGGATTGGCAGCAATTTGAAGGGCAGATTTGCTGTCACAATGAATCAATGCTGGCTCCATCAGATGCACCCCTAACTCCTTGTAAAGATTAGCAACCCATACCACTTCAGCAGTAAGAGCAGCTAGGCTTCGATACTCAGCTTCTGCAGAACTCCTGGACACTGTGGGCTGCTTCTTTGACTTCCAAGAAATCAGTGAGTCTCCAAATTTGAGAACAAAACCAGTGACTGATCTTCTTGTGCTTAGGCATGCAGCCCAGTCAGCATCACAGTACCCATGCAGTTGATGTCTTTGAGTGGAACTCATAAGCAATCCCTTACCAGCTTCAAGCTTGATATACCTGATCACCCTTAATGCAGCTTGCCAGTGTGTCATCTTAGGCCTTTGCATAAACTGACTTAGTAATTAAACAGCAAATCCTATGAGAGGCCTTGTGTTAGTAAGATACAACAGCTTCCCAACAA
>DF357724.1:109494-131571 GCA_000787875.1 Solanum virginianum
CTTAATCAGTAAGTCATCAACATATACCAAGACTATCACTAGTCCATCACCCCTCTTTTTTTGTGAATAAGGAATAGTCCAGATGGCTTTATGTGTAGCCTGAACTTAGCAGTGCCTCTGTCAGCTCGACATTCCATTGTCTGGATGCCTGCTTAAGACCATATAAAGATTTCACCAACTTACATACAAGATTCTGACCCTTCTCATTACTGTAAAATCCCTTGGGCAGCTCCATGTACACTTCCTCAAGCAAGTCTCCCTGTAAAAATGCATTGAAAACATCCATTTAAAAGATGTTCCAATGCTGAGTTGCAGCCAGTGCTATGATTGATCTAATTGTTGTCATCTTCACAACTGGAGAAAAGGTCTCTTGGTAGTCTATCCCTTCAGTTTGGCTGTACCCTTTTGCTACTAATCTGGCCTTGAACCTCTCTATCTGACCATCAGCCTTGTATTTGATCTTATAGACCCATTTAAAACCAACTATGTTCTTTCCTTCAAGTAGTTCTGTTATCTTCCAGGTCCCATTCTCTTCCAATGCCTCCACCTCTTGCTGCATAGCTTGTAGCCATCTTTTGTCTTTGATTGCTTCCTCAAAGGTCCTTGGCTCAAATTCAATGGAGAACCTAGAGAGGTAAGCCTTGTACTTAGAGGATACATGATCATAGGACACATAGTTGCTTTAAGAGTGGCAGTTAGAAGTTGGAGTCACATAGTCTTTCATCCAAATAGGAGGATGAGAAGAACTCTTTGTGCCAAAATCGTCAATTTCGAGAGTTATACTCATTCAATTCAATTCTGTAAATTTGTACGGGCTCCTTATTGTTTTGGCTATCCACTCAAAAGATCAAACTCATAAATCAATCTTCAATATATTACTAGATTGCCCTAAACCTTACCTAATTCAGATTTCATCCAAGTTTGGCTGAGGCTCAAAACTTTTAAATTGCCACTGGAAAATTTTTTGACACAATTTTCTATCACATTGACTTATCCATAACGACGGAAATAGATTGTTATAAACCTAGACCGAACTGACAATGTGTTATCCATTATAGGCAGATAATTCTAGGAATTCATTTTACTTTTTAGGCTACAGTCTATAATCTTGATCAAGTATGTCTCTGTGTTTTCTCTCAACCACTCCATTTTGTTGTGGAGAGACTTCAATAATTCACAACATTCACTATTAAAGAATTCACTACCATTGTCAGTTCTTACCTTTTTAATATCTCTGTTGAATTGAGTCTTAACTAATGCCATAAAAGACTTTAACACTGAAAAAACATCACGCTTCAATCTTAATAAAAATAACCAGCATATTCTAGAGTAATCATTAACAATTGTTAAGAAAAACCTGAAGCCATTGTGTGTAATAATTTTGTAAGGTCCCCATACATCTAAATGGATCAAGTCAAAAACACATAATACTCTAGAGACACTCAACTGAAAAGGCAATCTAGTCTGTTTAACCAATGGACAGACAGAACAATCATTACAATCATCATTACTATTAAAATTTTCACCTATGAACAAGTGTTGTAACACCTTTGCAGAAGAATGACCTAGCCTGTTATGCCACAACAACTTATCAACACTACAACTTGCTTTAGAACCTTGAATCATCAACACTGTCTGACTCCTTGTGCTCCATTTGTCTCTGCAGTCCAGCATCAGCATCATAAAGATAGTATAACCCATCAACTTCCTTACCTACCCCCTTTCACCTTTCCATTGGAGAGGTCCTAAAGCACAAAGAACTCAGGAAAAAAGTTAACTGAACAATTTAATTGTCTTGTTAACTTAGATACTAAAAGTAAATTATGCTTAAAAGCAGGCACCACCAATACATAACTCAACATCATCCCATCAGTAGTGTTATAACAGCCAAGATGAGAGACATGTGCACCCTCACCATTTGGTAAATACACTCTCTTATCTGTACAACTATATGTATAACTGAGCTTATCCACATTACATGTCATATGACAAGTAGCACCTAAGTCAACTATCCAATCCCCATTCCTGCTTCCAACTCTAATCTGTGTGCGACCATTATTCACAGATAAAACATTAGATATAGTAATCATACCTACCATATTAGCCAAGTTGTCCAGTGCACCGCTTGAGCCTGCACCAGCCTCACCTCTCTCCAACATATACAGAAGTCTGCTGTACTGGCTTGGAGTGAAGATTGGCTGTGTAGGCACAGGCACAGTGAGACATAGTTCATTACTCTTGCCCTTCACAATGTTAGAAACAAGAGCAAAGTCATCAACATATTCTACCTCTGGCTTGGTGGTTGTGATATGATTCACACCCTCCTGATTCCTATTGTTCTGCACCTCCTCCTGACTTCTTCTTAAACTTTCAATCAGGAGGATACCCATTCAGCTTATAACATTCTTCTCTTGTATGACATGGAATCTTACAGTAATCACAAAACTTCCTAGACTGAAATCGCTTAGAAGTGTTAGCTTTCCCTGCATTCCCTGCATACAATGCAATTGATTCTGGTGTGCCAGTTCCCATGTGAGAGCCAGCAGTCAGTCTTTAGCTCTCATCAGCCATTATCATTGCGTATGCCTTAATCATATTTGGCAGTGGGCTCATCATGAGAATTTGACTACGGGCATGTGCATATACTTTATTTAGCCCCATTAGAAAGGCAAACAACCTCAAATAAGCCAAGTGATCAATATATGTTCTAGACTTGTCACAATTACATGTAGGAGGGGGAACTAATGCATCAAATTCATCCCATAGTAGTCTCAACTTTCAGAAGTAGGCTGAAACAGACAAATTACCTTGATGCAGAATGCAAATCTCCCTGTGTAGATGGCAACCTCTAGAATCGTCGACCTTGTCGAATCTTTTCTTTAGGTCAGCCCACACCATCGCCGCATCAGTCGCGCAAACTATGCTACTGAGTAGCTCCTTAGAAATCGTGTTTATAATCCATGCAAGCACAAAAGTGTTACACTTCTCCCATTGTTCTTCCATCTCTCCACTATAGTTGCCTCGTCTACACGTTCCCAGTACGAATATGAGTTTGTTCTTAGCTCGTAAGTAGATTAACATGGATCGACTCCACAAGGAGTAATTTTCCATTCCTGTGAGCTGAACGAAAGTGAGAATACATCCAGGTGTATTTGAATTGTGCAAATGCAGAGGGTGATTATGCCTCTTTTCAATTTGATCTAGGGTTTCAATCGGATTTTCTCTGTTCACAGTGACATCAAGTGAGGATTCCGCCATTGATTCCACTAGTACAAGACCGAGTGAGCTGAATCGTGTCTCGATTCAATGGTGCTCTGATACCATGAACAAATTCACTGATTCAGTAATGCTGATCAGTGAAAGTGATGAGCAATATCTTGGAGAAGAAGAAGAAGAAGGAGGAAGAAGAAAAAGAAGAAGAAGAAAAAAAAAGGAAAAAGGAGGAGGAAGAAGAAGAAGAAGAAGGAGGAGGAGGAGGAGGAGGAGGAGGAGGAGAAAGAAGAAGAAGAAGAAGGAGGAGGAGGAAGAAGAAGAAGAAGAAGGAGGAAGAAGAAGAAGAAGAAGGAGGAGGAGGAAGAAGAAGAAGAAGGAGGAAGAAGAAGAAGAAGAAGAAGAAGAAGGAGAAGAAGAAGAAGAAGAAGGAGGAGAAGGAGAAGGAGAAGAAGAAGAAGGAGAAGGAGAAGAAGGAGAAGAAGAAGGAGAAGAAGAAAGAGAAGAAGAAGGAGAAGGAGAAGAAGGAGAAGGAGAAGGAGGAGAAAAAGAAGAAGGAGGAGAAGAAGGAGGAGGAGAAGAAAAAGGAGGAGGAGAAGAAGAAGGAGCAGAAGGAGCAGAAGCAGAAGGAGCAGAAGCAGAAGGAGCAGAAGCAGAAGCAGAAGAAGCAGAAGCAGAAGCAGAAGCAACAGAAGAAGAAGAAGCAAAAGCAGCAGGAGGAGGAGGAGAAAGAGGAGGAGGAGGAGCAGAAGGAGAAGGAGCAGGAGGAGAAGAAGAAGCAGTGGAAGAAGAAGAAGCAGAAGAAGAAGAAGCAGAAGAAAAAGAAGAAGAAGAAGAAAAATGTATTTTTTTGTATTGATTCTACACAATACAAAGTATATATGTACAAAGGAAAATGTCCACCACAATATTGTAGACCATCACACATTTGATACCTACACTTAATCACTAACTAACAGCCAACTAATTAAACTAATTAATTGAATATCTAACTAACTCAAAGCTAACTAACTCACTAACTCTACTTAGTTATTCTAATACCATCTACTATCTCAAGCCATGATATAGATATTTCTATCTGTAACATGAATTCCTGTCCATCTCTCAATTCTCTTTCCTAGCAGTTGCATTTGAGAAACGTCCTCTCTATGGATACAAACTGCATATAATGAGGTTAAAGAAAAAGGTACAATACACCAGGTCTGGAGAAAACAGAATACTACAAATGTTTGTAGAAAGTATCGCAATAACAAACACGTGTTTCGCATTTTTCATCGAAGAACACTGAGAAATCTAAGACAACAAATCAAGTGTAAGTAAAGCATTCACTTAATACGCTTATAGCTAATACAAGACCTTATGTAACAGATGAGCAAATTAAATAGTTACAAATACACAATCTTGTCTATTCCATCCTCTAACCAACTACCAGGAGTGGCTCGACAGTTTTAGAAAAAAGACAAGTGTCTTAGGCCCCCAAATTTATTGGGCCTCACTTTTTATTTTAGTAATAATAGGTTATAGATTTTTTTAGAAAAAAAAATTAAGTAAATTCTATTTACAGTAAAGATTATTTATGTCGTATAAAAAGAAAGAATTATTAGAATAAGTTTGTCATATCTGGAGTATCATTATATGATCAATTGAAAAGAACTATTGAATGAAATTAATTATAATTTTTTTAAACAATTCTGCATTTCAATGAGACAGAAGAATAAAATTCGTAATAAAATATATTAATTTATTTTTTTAAGTTTAAGGCCTCCATTTGATTTTCCCTTAAGCCACTAATGTGCTTGAGCCGCCCTCTACTATATATTATAAACATTGGCATATGTATCTTGTCAATTATACTTTCATTCTTCTAGTATATATCAAGTTGTATCGATTATGTAATAACACAAGGGCGGCTCAACCCTAAAGCAAGAGAAGCAATGGCTTTAGGCCCAAAAAATAAATAAAAAATATAAGGATAACACATTATAATATTAAATTTTTGTAATTTAAAATATTATATAAATAAAAAATAAAATTTTAATTGGCAATATTTTTTTTATTTATATATAGAGATAATTGATATATTTTAAATACTTCTTGAATAATTTTGACATCTTATGTAACAATTGATTCTATTGAAAAAAGTTTCAAAATTATAATCAATAAGAGAGATTTAAATAATTGTGTTGTTATGTAACATACAATATTTATATATATTCATTCTTCTCTTACAAAATATTACAAGAACATTATATATACAATTGAAAAAATTAATTATTAGTTATAATATTTTTAAAAAAATTATGAGAATAAAATATATAAAAATATTAAACAAACGTAACTTCTTAAAGAAAAAAAAGCCTTTAGGCCACCAATTCTATTGAGCCGCCCTCGCCAACTACACCCATACTAAACCCACAAAAGATGCAAGTCAATTAGCATGTATTCCTAATGGAGAGTGGGTGCTTCTAGAAGATGTATATCATAAAATCAATTTTGCAATGAGAATGTAATTGCCACATTATGAACATAGATGTTTGATATCAACTAATGAATTCTTGTATAGAATCCTGTCAGGCTAGCAACACTTAATAAAAACTATATACTAATCAAATACAGATACTGCAGGCTTCAATAGAGCAAAATGGGTAGAAGGAATTCATATAGAAAACCTTAAGTATTTTGGGATACAATTGGGGTGTTAATTGGTTGGTTGATTGTTGACATTGTGCACACCCAACAATGGTACCAGTTCCAACTCTAAGTCAGTTGAATTTATCACAAAAGTTTGTCTCACGCACTAACTCATCCCAAAATGTAGATCACTGCTTTTATGAGCTTAACAAATAAGATGTAACTGTAACCAGTAAGCTCCCAAATACTTCTATCAGATTTGACTAATGAGTTGACTACCCAAAATTTTTTTGAGCACCAAAATATTGATAAAATATATCTTGAAAATATCCAATTTATGTGAAATTTGTATTATGATTACATCAGAAATTTCATAGTACTTTCGAAGTAGATAGAAAGTAGTCAACTAGTATCATTCCAAGCAAAAATTAAACGACGATCACTGGGAAATTCAATCTCTTCACCAAGCTATAAGGGGAAAAATTAGGCTATTGACTGAGTAATTTTAATTTTCACAACAACTAATTGAGTTCATATATATAACGAAACTCATCAAGTTTCTCGAATAAAGTTCATCAGATCTATGTCTTTCATCTTCTTCATAATTTGGAGAACAATATTTATCTAGTTTTTACTTTTAAGTTCACATTTTGACCTCTAATCGAAGTAGGTCAGATTATACATGAGAGAAAAAAAGATAAGTAAATCTCATGCTTTAGTTTCAAAAGAAAAAGAGATTAAGCATTCATTGGAAAATATAGAACAAAAAAATAATTTGTTATCATCTATAACTTGTGATTTTAATCAACATATGAAAATAAAGGGGTGGAAAAACATACCATACCTAAGAGCGATGGATGTGGTTCTCGGAGTGACCTATCTTCACAAGCAGTTGGCAAATGTTATATTATTAAGTAAGATTCAAAAGTTTGTACTTTTCGTGCATTGTTATTATTGATGCCAAAGCAATGTACACTGACACAGAAATAATATAAAATTATCAGTGCTATAGATAACCTAAGAAGGGGATAGGAAGTCAAAGTCTAAATTCAATTACATAAAGAAAAATTCTGCTGCAAAAATAATAATTAAAAGATAAGCAATCATCAAGATAGTTTGAAAATATGCTTATGAAAAGCAAAATTCAAAAGTGTAATCCTTAAAGAAAACACAAATCAAAACTTAAAATTTTCAGTAGTTTTAATTAACCCAATTACATGCAGAGCCGTGTAAAGATTAGATTTTTCAAGAACATGTGTTCCAGTATAGAGCACATGATCCTTCAAAATATAAGTTAAACTAAATGTTAAGAGTAAATATTATTATTTTTAACCCAAGAACTGCTATAGAAGCTTAAAGGGGACAAAAGAATATCATGTTTTATGCTACCTGAAATGGGCAACTAAAACTTACAATAGTTGTAATGGTTATATTTGACGGGGTAAAAAAGTACTATTTCTTGAAAAATTCCTAGTAACAGGGGGTTATCATTGAGGACTACTCCTTTTAAAAGATTTATTTCTAATTCAGCTACCACCTTATTCTCCAACATGCTCAAGAATTGAGAGTCATTTAAGGACTGCCAAAGAGAGCTTGCTTATAAAAATAAGAAAGACCAAAAAAGGATATGTAAGAAAAAGTCATAATCCCTGTCAATTTAAATAGTATATAATATAATTAAAAAATGAATATGAGCGAAAAAAATTCCTTTAGAATAGGTTTCAGTGTACCAGTATTAAGTATCTATAGGGATCCAAACAAATGACAACTTGTAAACCTCAATACTAATCTTCCTCTTTGATAATTTCTCACCAACTCCAAAAGATACATACATGGCTAACATATAAACTCTTTAAAGGACTTCTTAAACTAATCTTGGGGACTCATCTCCCTTCTGCTAAAATTTAGCTATTCAGAAATGGCCTTTTGGCTTGCCAACATTTATAGTGTCCAATATTATAGTCGTCTTTAAAGGAAAGCCTTAAAGTAACTGGTAAAGTTGCTACAATGTGACCAGGTCATGGGTCTAAGCCTTGAAAATAACTTTTGGCAAAAATACAAGGTATGGTTGTGTACCATGAGACCAAGAGGTAACAACTTCAAGCCTTGAAAATAACTTTCGGCAGAAATGCAAGATAAGGTTGCATCCATAGACTTTTGTGGTCGGGTCCTTACCTGAACCTTATCCATAGTGGAGCTTTAATGTACTGAACTTGCTCTTTAATATTATAGTAGTTTCTATTATGGATCTAAAATGTTCACTCTCACTAACATTAGAAGGGGGAAACAATAACACAAATGGGGAAAAAATCTTGATGACTCCATTTAAAAACAAATCTTCTTTCCTGAGAATTCCCTCTTGAAGCACACTCTATGAATTCTAGGAGCAAGCATTCAGGACATAAGTGTGATACATCTATTTAGAATTAAACATTTTAGATTTTTTAAGACAAAGAAAATTGTGAATTTTATTTCTCCTTCCAGATTACACAAATTTTTAACTATAAAATAACTAAAATACAAAACTAAAGAATAACTCAAGTCTACATGAAATAATGGAATTTAAAGAGCGACCATTGTAGGCCCTTGTTTGTATCTGTCGCCACATCTCTCTATAAAAGCAAGTTCTTGGAACATGCTTATACTACATCAGTTTATAAAGGAATTTCATTTCTTCCCTATTTAACCAAAAATCCCCCGAATTTTATTTTTTCCCCATTTACCCAAAAATCCCCCGAATACACAATAAGAAAAAATAAAATTTAAAGCATATTTGAATATAATACCTCTAGTACTGTAGATAAACCATCCTGTAGGCCTTCAAACTAAACTCCCACATCTATACTGCAAAGCTTTAAGTAGTTGAAAAAGAAAGCACAATTAAGAGAGTTTAGGGGCGCCTATCACTTTTGAAGAAGATAATTATAGGTTCGCCTACAACTGTTGAAGGAGATAACGGATGAAATTTGAATAAAGTGACAACATTACAACAAAGGGAAAAGGAGGGAAAAGGGCAGAGAAAGTGAACTTGCAGTGATAATCAACTACATTGAGGAAGTGACTCTTGGTCATTTCTGAGGCATCTTAAAAAACAAAAGAGAGCCATTCCAAAGTAATACACCTTTTCGGAATTTTTTTTTTATTTTGTAGTGTTTTGAAGGAGAAATTGGAAGAGAGAGAGAGAGAGAGTGAGAGAGAGATAGAGAGAGAAAGGGACATGTAATTTCTAATGATGTGCTAGGAAGATGCCATATCATCGGATTAATAATTCTCTTTTACATATGAAGGAATTATATTAAATTTGGGTCACTCATGTGGATCAACCAAATTAATTTAAATAATAAATAAATATATATTTGTTATATTTTTAATTTATATTTAAATATTAAAAGAGAAGAGACACAACTATTCAAAATGTTTCTGAATAGTTGCATCCTTTTATTATTATTATAAAAGGACTCCTTCTTCAAATTAGAAGGGGTATGTTAAAAGAAAAAAGTTTTCTGCTTTTTACTCTTCTTCTTTTTCCAATTCTAAAAGGTTCCATTGAAGATTCTAGTGAAGAGTTCTTCTCCAAGAGATAAAGATTTCCGTAACAAGTAACACAATTATAGACTGTGAATATTTTGGTGTAGTTCATGTTTCATAAACATGTGATTGCACTATTAGATTAGTGAAATGAATTCAATGATCCTGCAAACTAAATATTTGATGAGATTCATCATTGGTATCAGAGCCTGCGTTATTTATTTTCCTAGTCTTATTTTTATTCGATGATTTTATGATTTTTATACACTGTTTTGTTACTGCTTTTGGTTTGTTGTGTGTCTTTTATTTATCTGCAACAAATGAAAAAAGGAAAGATAGCAATCCTATGTTTGGGGTTCAAAATTTTTTGATGGATTATATTATTTTGGTTGTGTATTGGCCAATAGTTATATCTATTGGTCATCTTTGAAACAATGGTTTATATCCCAACAAAAAAATGTGAGAATTTGTTTTCTGACACAATTTGTGTTACTCACTATTTGACCAATGAGAAGAAAATATTCTTATGCATTAATAATGATTTACGTCTCTAAAAAAAGTTGGTGAAGGAAACAATTTCTTTCTTTATGGATTTTGAATTTCTTTTGGTGAATAGTTATTAATAGTACAAGCCGCAAGTTTTTGGTGAATATTTATGAATTAGTTTTTTTGCAGCTACTCGCATTGATAACAGTGACAAGCCGTAGTGTTTTGGGATGAATATATGTGGAAGTTTAATTTATTTTTGCAGATGTTTACATTTTTTGAAAAGAATTTGCAAAGTTACATTTATAAAGTTTTTCTTGTAAAACTTTATGTTTTTCCCATGAGTATTATATGCATATGTGAATATGTATCTTATTGTGAGGAGCCCAAATTTTTTGTATGACTTATGAAAACAATTAGTTCTTCGTGTATTTAATTTATATAATGATTTTTTTTATATGTGACATGATTTATGTGAATTTATTAAGTGTTTTTATATATGTTGTAGAATTTATGAATATTTAATCTTGAATTTATGTGATTTAAGATAAGTGATTCATAGATGATTGCTTGTGTTAGATTTATAACATATTAGAATTTGGATGATGATTGGGAACTTAGTGAACTTTAGAATTTGAACCTAATGTGAAATGAATATTGACATAGTTAATTATTTTAGAGAATTATTATGTATATGAATTTAGGCTAAAACAATGTGTGTAATTATCTCACATAACCTTATACTTGTTTATATCAGTATGTCAACTGCTGTTAAAATTATTGTTGCCGAGCTTAACAAAGGTGATAAGCTTAACGGCAATAACTATGAAATGCGGAATGAAAATTCAATATGTACTGGAAGAGCAAGAGGCTCTTAAAGTCTTAATGTGTCTATGACACTTCCTGAAGCTAGTGATACTCCACAATATGAAAGAGATCTTGATGCATATCAGGCTTGGAAAAGGAAGAATTCTCTTGCTCGTATAACGTTGTTGATAGCATGAAAAATGATATCATGAGAGAATTTTGAAAGTATGACAATGCTAAGGACATGTGGTCTGCATTAAAAGAAAAATTTGGTCATACTTCAGTTACCAAGTTAAGGGTTCTTACTATTAAGTTTTAATAGTTATAAGAAGCACCCTGATCATATTACGTGTAAGCATCTATGCCATATGTCTAATATGGTAAATGAACTAAAAGATGTCAGCCATGTGTTGACCGAAGAACAACAACTCCAAGCTGTGATTCGCTCTCTACCCCAAAACTGGAAAAATATGAAAATGTATTTGACCCATAATGTTAGCATTACAACTATGGAAGATGCTAAGCGTCATTTGGAACTCGAGGAAGAACGCCTTAAAGTTGATAATGCTGCCACAAATGTGTATATGACTAGTTCTGATTCAAAGTCTAAATATGGAAAGAAACGTAAATATGGTAAATATTTTCAAAAAAAGGGGAAAGGAAAGTCAAGGTCGATCAACAAGGAGAGAAAAATACTTCTTCTCCAAAGGAAAAGAAAAAGGTGAATATGGCTAAGGTTAAATGCTATAACTATGAGAACAAGAGACATTTTGTCCGTGATTGTCCTGAGCCTAAGAACGTATATGACCTTATTAATAATTTATATAGTGATGTAAATATTTCTTGTTCTGTATTTTTAATTGAATTACTTCCTATGTGGATTGTAGATTCGGAAGTCACCGAATATATAGTGATGGAAAGAGGTGCTCGATGAATTCCAAGAGGATCCAAATAAGTGTATGCAGAAAATTACTCCAAAGAAGAGGTCAAAAGGATTGGTACCTACAAACTTGAAATGTGAGGTGGCCGAACTTGTTTCTATATGTTGTACTATTTGGCCCATCAATTTGTCAAAATTTAATCTCCATCAAAATGT
This sequence comes from Solanum virginianum, assembly GCA_000787875.1. Lineage (NCBI taxonomy): Eukaryota > Viridiplantae > Streptophyta > Magnoliopsida > Solanales > Solanaceae > Solanum > Solanum virginianum. Next base: position 121,253 of record DF357724.1, read on the forward strand.
TGATTAAGTTAGGATTTAATTTTTACTTTCATGAACATGGTATGGACATGTATTTAGCCAAGACAAAATATAGCACTCATTATTTTTATTATCAGTTTTGTTTTGGATGTCAGAATATCAGTAATAATAATGTTAGTTTTTTCCTTATTTACATCTTCTAATTATGAGAATAATGTAAATACATGACATGCGAGGCTCGACCATATTAGTTAGCAAAGAATGAACTGCTTAGCCAAAGAAGGTTGACTTGGCACAATAGATAAAGTAGAATTGTCTACTTATGAATCTTGCCTAGCCAGAAAAATTACTAGAAAATCATTTGGGAAAGGCACAAGAGCTGATGCCCCATTGCAATTAATTTATTCAGACATTTGTGGTCCAATAAATGTAAGGGAAAGACATGATGCTATTTACTTCATCACTTTTATTGATGATTTTACTCGATTTAGTTATGTATATTTGATTTCTCACAAATCTAAAGCTTTGAGTTGCTTCATTAAGTTTATGAACTTAGTTGAGAATCAATTAGATAGAAAAATAAAATCTCTAAGAACTGATCGAGGAAGGAAGTATTTGTCTGATGAATTCAAATGATTATGTGACGAAAAAAGAATTCAAAGGTAATTAACTACTCCTTAGAATCCATAACAAAATAGTGTTGCGAAACAACGAAATAGAACCTTATTAGAAATGATGACACAAGCAAAATTGTCAATCACCTATTGTGGTGATGCTTTGCTCATTGCTGCATTTGTACTTAATCGAGTCCCTTCAAAATCAGTTACGACTACGCCATATAAATTATGGACTAAACATAAGTACGATTTAAGTATTTTAAAGTCTTGGGGTTGTGCTACTTTTATTTATAATCCTTCTTCCCAATATGAAAAATTTGGTCCAAGGGGAAGAAAATTCTTCATAAGATACTCTAAAAAATCTAAGGGTTATGTATTCATAGGAGAACAAAATAGTGACACTGTAACTAAAATTGAATCGTGTGATGTCACGTTCATGGAGAATGATTTTTCCAAGAAGGGAGAGATAGGTCATGACTTATCTCTTTATGAAATACGAACCAGACTATTTCCACTGCCAAAGATCAAATGGACTTGAGTGAGAGTCATTTTAATGATAATGGATTAGTTCTATTTTCACAGATACACTACATGCATCAAATTCTATTGATATTGCTGGTTCGAGTGGGAGTAACTTAGCAATTGATGAATCAATTTGTCAATCTCAGCCTCGACAAACAAGTCGTCTATAAATTCCTCATCGTTAATTTGGGATTGAAGGGGAAGCATATATAGTTACTTCAGATGATAAAGAGCCAAGAAATATAAACGAGGCTCTTACATGTCCTGCTAAAGAAAAATAGTTTAAAAAAATGGAAGAGAAAATGGAATCAATGAAATCTAACCAAGTGTAGAAATTAGTTGATCTACCTATAGGCCAAAAAGTTATTGAAAACAAATGAGTTCTCAAAATTAAGTGTAAGGGAGATGGTAGTACTGAAAGGCACAAAACTTGTCTAGTATCTAAGAGGTACGCACAAAAGGAAGGAATTGATTATGAAAGAACTTTTTCACCTATTGTACGGTTTACTTCAATAAGATTAATTTTGTCTATAATGGCTATGTTGGATTTTGGATTACATCAAATGGATGTGAAAACTGCATTTCTCAATGGAGAACTAGAAGGAGAAATTTAAATGGAATTACATGTAGGTTTTGTGAAAAAAGGCAAAGAAAATAAAGTAGTTTATGGCCTTAAACAATCTTCTAGACGATGATACTTACATTTTCATGAAGCAATCATATCATATGGATTTATTATTATTCATAAAGATCATTGTGTATATATATATATATCAAAAGATTCAAAGATAAGTTTGCAATCTTATCATTGTATGTAGATGACATACTAATAGCTGCGAGTGACATTGATCTTATAAAAGAAATAAAAGAGTGGCTATCTTCTACTTTTGAGATGAAAGATATGGGTGAAAAAGCGTATATTATTGGAGTTAAGATTTCAAGAGATCGTTCAAAGAGATTATTATCTCTTTCACAAAAACCTTATATTAAGAAAGTTCTTGAATATTTTAATATGCAAGATTATACATGACATGCGAGGCTCGACCATATTAGTTAGCAAAGAATGAACTGCTTAGCCAAAGAAGGTTGACTTGGCACAATAGATAAAGTAGAATTGTCTACTTATGAATCTTGCCTAGCCAGAAAAATTACTAGAAAATCATTTGGGAAAGGCACAAGAGCTGATGTGATGTGTCCTAAGACTCCATACGAAAAGGAATAAATGAGAAAAGTTTCTTATGTTAATGCAGCTGGAAACCTCATGTATGCTATGTTGTGTACTAAGTCAGACATTTGTTATGCTAATTGGGGAGGAGATTTAGATGAGAGAGAATCCGCCTCTGGATATGCATTCTTGCTTAATAATAATGTTATATCATAGAGTAGTAAGAAGCAATCATTCACAGCCTTGTCTACTATGGAAGCTGAGTTTGTTGCGCTTTTATCTGTTATGCAAGAAGCTATTTGGCTTAAGCATTTTGTGGTTCACTTAAGTGTATATAACAATGTTGTTGAGCCTGTTGCCATCAACTGTGATAGTCAGACTACAATTGCCTACACGAAAGATCCAAAGTACCATAGAAAAATGAAACATATTGATATAAAGTATAATTTTATAAGAGACATGGTAGCACAAAAGAAAGTGAGCATGAAATACATATCTACGCACCAAATAATAGTAGGTCCTTTAATGAAACTCATAGAATATGATGCTTATGAAAGATATGTGAAGTCATTGGGTATGCGTAGATGCTGATGTATTTTTATTTTTATTTTCCCAAAAATGTTCATGTAAATTCACATTATTGAAGTTAATGTTGATTCAGTGCCTAATTTTTCATTCTTGTTGTTTCATATGCATATATTATTTTTTATGTAGTGTACATAAAATTCTACAGGTAGAAAATATGTCGAACAGACAAAAAGATTGGCCTATTCACATAGCTAATCGTCTCTATTATCCAAGTTACAAGTAGCGATGAGACAATTATAAACTAAATATTGTCAGAACTGATGATAATAAAGAGCCGAACGTTTATACTCAAAATGTCGTTTGTTAGTTTTTATTTAATCATGTGTGATTGAAGTGAGTTAGTCTGTTTTTAATGCCAGATATGAGTTCTAAAGAATAAATAATTAATAGATTTGTGAACTCAAAGTTAGATATGAGTTGTCTCCATTGAAAAGCAGTTGGTACTGTGATACATGTTTCATACCATGTATGCATATAGTGACCTATAAGGGCGATACAAGTTTAGTCTCTACTTGCTATCGTGTGAAACCCTGAAAATTATAGGTGATTTTCAAATTGTACCCTCATGACTTTAATCGGTTTCTTGAGATTCAATTTGATGTTTGCTATCTTAGTATGTTGCCAAGAGATCATGCTTGATTCGGTCTGGTGGGACATTTCTAGAAAAGCATATCAAGTTGGGATTAAGAGATTCATGAGATGAGAAAGATCATTAAGTATTATCGCATTACTTGTGTTCATTGACCGGTCCTTTATGTTTTGTCTTTGAGACAAGAACATAATGATGAACTCAAACTTAAAAAAAGAGATGATGAGAAAAATAAATGTGGTAAATGATATAGGGTACTGCATACTAGAATCTACTCTAAGTTTCATTGAACGAGATGCTATATATTCCTAACAAATGTGCAACAATGAAACTCTTGAAGTATGCACTGCTCTCACAGTCTAGTCGCCAAGTATGAATATTATAGAATAGAAATGAGAATTGACCCACTATGGCTAAGTGAGAGATGAAGAAATTATATTAAATTTGGATCACCCATGTCGGTCAACCAAATTAATTTAAATAATAAATAAATATATATTTTATATATATTTAATTTATATTTAAATATTGAAAGAGAAGAGACACAACTATTCAGAATGTTTCTGAAAAGTTGCATCCTTTTATTATTATAAAAGAACTCCTCCTTCAAATTAGAAGGGGTAAATTAAAAGAACAAAGTTTTCTGCTTTCTACTCTTCTTCCTTTTCCAATTCTAAAAGGTTCCATTGAAGATTCTAGTGAAGAGTTCTTCTCCAAGAAATAAAGATTTCTATAGCAGGTATGCCGTTATAGACTGTGAATATTTTGGTGTAGCTCGTGTTTCATAAACATGTGATTGCACTATTAGACTAGTGAAACGTATTCAATGATCCTTCAAACTAAGTGTTTGATGAGGTTCATCAATATATATATATATATATATATATATATATATATATATATATATTAACGATCTTTCCAGCAGCAGCCAAAATACAAAATATAGAGTGCATCACCCCCCCTCTTTCACCCACAAAACGAGAATTCAAGCGTCTCCACTCCGATTTCTGCTATTCTCAACCCTTTTTAGGGAAACAACTTTGTGCTTCTGACTTGCATTAACTAACTGATAATCTGAAGGTGAATTTTGAGTTTTGTAAAGAAATCACACATCTGATTAACAGATTTCTTTATGGATTTGAAGAAGTTAAAGAAGGTTTCATGGGCGTCTGGGCCTAATCTTTGTCAGGTATACACAACATTACTCCATCCAGTCATGCTAGAAATTTGATGTTTATTTTTTAATTTCTTATATATGAGATTATGGAACTATTTTAGGTTGCTTGTATACATAGGTATAGATGTGTGTCTATTGTAGAAAAAAACACATATGAATTTGCTTGCAGAATTTTACTGTATTATCTTTTTTTAATGGTTTACAGGTTCAATTATGAGTTCTTTGTTAGATTAGATTGGGGAGAAGAAGGTGCTAACTAGCTTTGCTACCTGTATTATTTTCTTCTTTTTGTTTGCTTGATGTTCTGCTATGAATGAGTGGCTGGAATCTAGGAAAATATTGAAATTTTTGATACTACCAAAAGAGTAATGAAAAGGATTGGATTAAATCTAAAACTAGCGGGATAGAGTTAATGACCTTGATATACTATTTGAGTCCCTGAATATTTCTTGAATTGGATGTACACAAAAGAAACTCTGGGTAACCAAGAAGTGCTTTGGACAGTGTTAGGGTCTGTAAGGCTTAGCAGTCATTGGTTTCCTTATCGAGCTTTAACTTTGTTATTTACCTTTTGGTTGAAAGTGTTGTTCCTACAAGTAATAATGAAAATTGTGTAGTACAAACTTTAAATTTTCCAATGAAATAACTTCATACAAATTTCATATAATTAATGTAATGTTCAATATGAAGTTAAATCAATTTCAAGAATATTAGACTAGATGAAAGGAGAGAAGAATCAAGTCCTCTGAATTTACAGAGTTTCCTTAAGAAAATTATTTTCCTCAAGTACCCGAGGTTATGGAATATATCCTCCTAGGATAAAATGACTCACGACAAACAAATAGCGGTACCTCAAATTTGTTGTCCAGCGGACCACTCAATGACTTGTAATCACAATTGAATTTTTCGAAACAACACTTTTTCTTCTTGAAACTTGTCTTAATCTGAGAAGGATTCAAATATTTATAGCCAATAGTGTGGTATAGTGATTCATGTATAGTAGATGAAAGGTTGCACCAAAATACGAAAGGTTACATGAATGTTCATAAATGAAATGAATTCATTCATAATCGTAACTTTCATAATTTTCAATACACCAATCTTTATACAATGTACTATTATCCATTCACACATTATACATTGAACTAACAATCCTCCACATGAATGGGAATGACTATAACACGAAAGATAGTTATACACGAATTCGTGTGTGATTACAAACAAATACTAGTTGCATCGGCATAAGTGAGTTTTCCTTTTAACTTTTCATAGTGAACTTATATCAGATGCACTCGATCAATCGGTAGATGCGATATCCTTGAACCGTCGAACTTGAATATACACCTAGACAATATAAGTCATTCAACCAGCCTTTTACCATCCATGGTTCTCACGATTTTGTTTGTTTCAGCCATGAACACTTCTCGATTTCACAAAGCTTAGAGAATCGACTTTTACTAACATTCTCCTTGAAACTACTTCAATTTCATGTCACATAGGTGATTTCTAAATGTTTACTCCCGTATAAAAACTATTTGGCTATACCTTACCAAACTTAGTTAAAAAGTTTCAGTATAAACTTTATCTTGATCACTGAACATTGTCTTCATCATGAGAATGGGTTAGATTATTTAACAATATTGGACCATCAAACACAACTTTGTTTGATCTCCTTTAACCTAGCTCTTGGGATCTCCAGTCTGCTAGGTAGAGTTACCATCATGTTTGACTTGTCCTAGGCCTTAAACCTATCCTCTTGAAAAGTTAGATTAGACATTTACTTTTGATCTTTTTTTACTTCTTGGAAATTATTGAAAAATTTTCACTTTTTGGAAATTTTGGAAGAATTTTCAGTCTTCCTCTAAGGCTCTAACGTTACTTTTTGGAAATTGTTGGAAGAATTTTCACTCATCCTCTAATATTACTTTTTCTTTTTTTACTTTGCTAATACACTCTTTCTTCTTATTTATTTATTAGTAAATTTTCTTTTTAACTCTTCTTCCATAAGACATCTTTAGACTTTATATTCAAAGTTAGTACATTTTTTCTTACTTCCTCCATATTTTCATTGCTCAAAGATAAATCATTGAATTCTGTTATATTCTAACAAAAGAGAGTAAGATAATATTGTGAGTGTGTGTGTATCATTTGTTGCTCTTTCTCAAATTTCAAGCTTTGAAGCAAGTATTTCAAAAAATCAACTATAATACATCTTGGAATCTAGTCTTCAATTTTTTCATCAAGTTTGATCATTTCAGCTTTTGAATTTTATTTTTCATTTTATCTTGTATTTGTTATTTTTATTATTGTATTTTGAGTATTTTCTAATTATTTTGTTATAATTTAAATATGTCAACTCGAAAGGGCGATAGAAGTCTATGTAAGAATTGCAAGGTTATTCTGAGTGAAAATGTTTTCACTCAACATAGGCTCTTAGTGATGGATGTGGAGATCAAGAGACAAAAGAAGAAGAAGGTTCTATATGTCAAACCTAAGATTAGATGGGGAGGTCTTACTCCTGCCCTCTCTTGCGTGATGGAAGAAAAGTTGAGAAACTTAAAGGCGTGGAGTAGTGAAGGTCATGTGAATAGTATGTGGGACACGACTACTGGTTAATTAGAAAGGTAGCTTCTGAGGTACTAGGGATTTCAAGAGGGGCCTTTGGTGGACGTCAGGGCGATTGGTGGGGGAATAATGAAGTTCAGGGTGAAGTGAAAGATAAGAAGGTCGCTTACATAGAATGGTTAGAGTGTAGGGATGAAGATGAAAAGCAAAGGCTTAAGGTAATCTATAAGATGACCAAGTCAAAAGCAAAGATGGCGGTGGTGATTGCTAAGCAACAGTGTTTGAGCCCCTTTATGAGGAGCTAAGTGATAAAGGTGGGGATAAGAGATTGTATAGGCTCGCTAAAGTAAGAGAAAGAAAAGCTCGCAACTTGAACTAAGTGAAGTGCATCATGCATGTCCAAGCGTCTATTTGTGTATACCCAAAGATGAAGGACGAGGATATTAGTTGTCGCAACTTGAACTAAGTGAAGTGCATCAATGATGAGGAGGGCGTGGTGTTGGTGGATGATACCTCCATTAAGTTAAGGTGGCAAGCGTACTTTCATAAACTCTTAAATGAAAAAGGAGATAGAGATATTGAGCTGGGTAAGTTGGCATACTCTGAAAACTAGGTGGCAAGCGTACTTTCATAAACTCTTAAATGAAAAAGGAGATAGAGATATTGAGCTGGGTAAGTTGGCACACTTCAAAAACTATCATGATTTTGGTTATTGCAGGCAGTTCAAAGTTAAGGAGGTAAGACGGGTTATTAGTAGGATGAAAAGGGGGAGGGCGATCGACCCTGATGAGATTCTGGTAGATTTTTGGAAGAATATGGTCAAGAATGGCATATAGTGGTTGACTAGACTGTTTAATGCCATTATGAAGACTGCCAAGATGTCTGATGAATGGAGGAGGAGTACAATGGTTCCATTGTACAAGAATAAGGGAGATATTGAAAACTGTAACAATTACAGGGGTATCAAGTTGTTAAGCCACACTATGAAGGTTTGGGAGAGAGTAGTGGAGATGAGGGTGCAAAAAGTAGTATCTATCTTGACGAATCAGTTTGGATTCATGCCGGGGCGGTCGACTGCTGAAGCAATTCATCTTGTTCAGAGGTTAGTGGAGAAATATAGGGAAAGTAAGAAGGACCTTCATATGGTGTTCATTGATCTTGAGTAATCATATGACGAAGTCCTAAGGGATGTCCTATGGAGGTGTCTAGACATGAAAGGTGCCCTAATGGCATATATTAGGGCAATTAAGGATATGTACGATAGACCCAAAACTCGGGTAATAACAGTGGGAGGAGACTTAGAGTATTTTCCTGTTGAGATAGGACTCCATCAAGGATCTGTGTTGAGCCCCAAAGAGGAAAAATTTTAAGTATCTGGGATTCATCATCCAAAATAATGGTGATATCGATGATGATGTTCCATATCGTATTGGGGCGGTATAGACTAAATGGAGGCTTGCATCAGGAGTACTATGTGATAAAAAGATACCACCTAAACTCAAAGATAAGTTCTACAGATTGGTGGTTATTTAGGGATGACATAGTACTATTGACGAGACTTGGACTAAAGTTAATGATAGGTTGGAGGCCTGGAGACACGCCTTGGAGTCTAAAGAATTCAAATTGAGCAGGACCAAAACTGAATACTTACCACCTAAACTCAAAGATAAGTTCTACAGATTGGTGGTTAGACCATCTTTGCTATATGAGGTGGAATGTTGGCCAATCAAAAAGGCACATGTCCAGAAGATGCATGTCCAGAGATGAGGATGTTGTGATGGATGTGTGGTCACACCAGGAGTGACAAAGTTAGGAATGAGACCATTCGGGAGAAGCTAGAGGTGGCTTCGGTGGATGATAAGATAAGGGAAGCGAGACTACGATGGTTTAGATATGTGCAGAGAAGGAGTACTGATGCTCCTGTTAGGAGGTGCGAGAGGTTGGTTTTAGGAGCTACGCAGAGGGGTGGAGGTAGACCAAAGAAGTACTGGGGGGAGGGGATTAGACATGATATGTCAGAGCTTGATCTCACAGAGGACATGACCCTAGATAGGAAGAAGTGGAGGTTGCAAATTAGAGTAGTAGGCTAATTAGCAGGGTTAGGTGGATGTATGGGTTAGGTGGAGGATGTGTTTTCTTTTTTTGTATTCTCATTATCTGTCTTATATATGTTAGTTGTATCCTATTTACATATTCCCATGTGCTATTCATTACTAGTCACTCTTTGTGTTTCCTTCCCTTTCTTTTTTGTCCTTTCTGCTTATGGGTTTTGAGATGAGGGTTCTCAGGAAACAACCTCTCTACTTCTATGAGGTAGTGGTAAGGTCTACGTACATTCTACCCTTCCCAGACCCCATTTATGGCATTTCACTAGGTATGTTGTTATTGTTGTAATTTAAATATGTCAACTAGAAAATATGAATTCGGTCATTCAAAATTAAAAAGAAAGAGAAAAATTGAAAATATAATAAAATCTCAAAAAGAAGCCCTTGATATAATAAAAAAATAATTCCAAAAATATTGAAAAATGTAGAAAAATAGATTTTAAATAAAACTTACATAAATTTTTTTAAAAAAAATGAAGGCCTCTAATTAAAGTTTCTCTTTAGGCCACAGATAGTATTGAGCCGCCTCTGCAGCCAAGTCTCTACTGATGATCAACATATCATCAACATACAAACAAAGAATGACTTATGATTTGGAGTGTCTTTGATGTAAACATATTTATCATACTCATTAATCTTAAATCTGTTTGCCAACATGGTTTGGTCAAACTTTGCATCCCACTGTTTTGGTGCTTGTTTTAGTCCATAGAGTGACTTTAAAAGTTTGCACACTTTCCTTTTTTACTAGGAACTACAAAACCCTCAGGTTGTTCCATGTAAATTTCTTCCTCTAGCTCTCCATTTAAGAAAGCAGTTTTTACATCCATTTGATGGATTTCAAGGTCATTGTTAGAACCCGTATATTGGTGTGTTGGAATTATTATGAACTTTGGGATCAATATTAAAATTTTTTGGGAAAGCTTGACACTTAAGTGTAATTTTGGAGAATTTAAGAATTTTAGGTTGGAACTTTCATATAAGTATGTGTACATAAACCTATGGATATCTACATGTATGAGTGGATACTTGCAAG
>DF357723.1:377-18156 GCA_000787875.1 Solanum virginianum
ATCGGTAGAAAGTGAGCCGATTTTGTCATTCTATCAACCACCACCTATATGGAATCAAAACCTTTCCTAGTCTTGGGAAACCCACCCACAAAATCCATGTTAATCACCTCCCACTTCCAAGTGGTAATCTCTATATCTTGGGTTAGGCCACCCGCCCTTTGATGTTCAGCCTTGACTTGTTGGCAACTATGGCAATCGAAAACAAATTTAGCAAAGTCCCTCTTCATGCCTCCACACTAATACACATCCCTCAAGTCTTATACATTTTGGTGGAGACGGGATGGATAGAATAAGAGGAATTATGGGCTTCATCAACAATTCTATCTCTCAAACCATCAACACATGGCACACACAACCTACTCCCTCTTGGGAGAAAACCTTTATTTTGCCATCTTTCACCAAGGCCTTCAATTCAAGCAAGGAGGAATCTAGGTCTTGTTTTGTTATCACCTCATCAATCAAAGAAGATTTGGAACCATCAATAACAACCACACCATTACACACATCTTCTAACCGCACCCCTAATCTAGCCAATCTATGCACCTCTCTAGCCATCTCTATATCACCAGCATCCACATGAGCTAGGCTACCCATAGACACCCAACTCAAAGCATCTGCCACAACATTTGCCATACCCGGATGGTAATGCACACTCATGTCATAGTCCTTGAGGAGTTGTAGTCACCTTATTTGTCTCAAGTTAAGATCTTTCTAAGTGAAGACGTATTAAAGGCTCTTATGATCAGTGAAGACATCAACATGCACCCCATACAAATAATGATGCCAAATCTTTAATGCAAACACCACGGCGGCCAATTCAAGATGATGGGTAGGGTAGTTCTTTTCATGCACCTTGAGTTTTCTAGAAGCATATGTTATGCCCTTACCATTTTGCATTAGCACATAGCCAAAACCAACTCTAGATGCATCACAATACACCACAAAACCCTCAAGCCCATCCGGTAGTGATAATATAGGAGCGGACACAAGTCTATCTTTCAATGTTTGGAAACTTTTCTCATATTCATTGGTCCACACAAAATTCACCTTCTTTTGAGTCAATTTTGTCATAGAAGAAGCAATGGAGTAGAATCCATTCACAAACCTTCTATAGTAACCCATAAGGCCCAAGAAACTCCTAATGTCTGATGGGGTCAATGGTCTAGTCCAATTCCTAATCACATCAGTTTTCCTAGGATCCACTTTTACACCATCCCCCGACACCACATGACCCAAGAATGCAACCTCTTTCAACCAAAATTCACACTTATCATATTTATCATAGTACCTCTCCTCCCTCAATCTTTGCAACACGACTCTCAAATGGTCCATATGCTCTTCCCTACTATGGGAATAGATCAAAATATCATCAACGAAGACCACAACAAAGGAATCAAGGTAGGGGTTTGAAGACCCTATTCATTAGGTCCATGAAGATGGTCGGCGCATTAGTCAATCCAAAGGACATCACCACAAATTCATAATGCCGATATCTAGTCCAGAAGGCCATCTTGGGAATATCACACTCCCTCACCCTTATGGACGGTACCAGGACCAAAGATCAATCTTAGAAAAAAGCTAGCCCCTTGTAATTGGTCAAACAAGTCATCAATTTTTGGAAGAGGATATCTATTCTTTATAGTGACTCTATTGAGTTGCCAATAGTCAATGCATAGTTTAAGTGACCCATCTTTCTTCTTTACAAATAACACCGGTGCACTCCAAGGAGATTGGCTAGGTCTAATAAATACCATTTCCAACAAATCTTTCAATTGCTTCTTTAACTCCTTCAACTCTGCTAGGGCCTTATGGTAAGCGAAAATAGAGATACGTTGAGTGTCAAGAAGGAGATCTATGTCAAAATCTATATCTCTTTCAGGAGGGACACTGGGAAGGTCATTTGGGAAGACATCAAGAAACTCATTTACAATTTGGACCGACTCAATGGACGGGGACTTTGGACTACTTTTTAGTAACAAAGGGGGTAACAAAGGAAAGGGTGGCACCCGGATCAATTAAAGCATATATATCAAGATTAAATATTTTCAACATACCGGTAATAACATCAGGTACTTTACCAACCCCTTACCTCCCATGTAGAGCATAGAATCAATTTTGCCTTGGGGCACCACCTTGAGGACCACCTTTACCCAATGGGACCACATTAGCACCCCGGACCTTGCCTCAGTTTCTTGGAAAATCTATTTTCTTGTGACCAAGCTCCCCACATTCATAGCATGCAGTAGAACCCCTCAAATATGGACCTCCATGGCTTCTTCCGCATTTAGGACACACATCGTTAGGAACCATCCCACTAACACCTTGTGGCCTAAGAAGGTCATTGGCAATCCCCCTATTAGTAGCATGAGGAGGCCCTTGGGCTTGACAAAATCTAGCTGGCTTGTGGAACCTGCCCTCAAATCGGGCTTTCTTGGCCTCATGGCCCCTCCTCCTTCTCAATTTCTCCTCTTTAGTTTGCTTGGCATAGGTCATCAACCAAGGCAAATCCATATCACCAATAAGCACGGTCGACCGGCATTCTTCACTTATCAAGTTGTAAACCCCCATAACAAACTTATTCATCCTTGACCTAGGATCGACCACCAAGTGAGGAACATACTTTGAAAGTTGATTAAATTTGAGGGCATACCCCCTCACACTCATAGCACCTTATTTTAAGTTCATAAACTCAAACAACTTTGCTTCCATAAGCTCAAGAGGGAAGAATTGATTAAGGAAGGCCAATTTGAATTCCTTCCAAACCACCACATAGCCATTACCCTTCTCACCCTTCCATTGATCAAACCAAATTTGGGCCACCCCTTTGAGTTAGTACACCGCTAACTTTGCCTTCTCATTTGGCCCAACACCCATGATAGACAAGATTTTGTAGACCACATCAATAAACTTTTGTGGATCTTCATCCACCTTTGACCCATGGAAAACTGAAGGTTTTATCCTTATGAAGTCTCTTATCCTAGCTTCCGAGGTATTAGCATGAGGGGATTGGGCCCCTTGTTGGACTTGGTTGGTCACCACTTGGGCAAGCATAGTAAGAGCATCCTAGAGTTCACTATTGGTAGGATGCTCCTCAGGAGTTTGGGCCCGTCTTCCTCTAGTATTCGACATGATCTAGCATAGAAAAGAACAATCATTGGGGGGCGGGGAACTTATCATAACTCTATAGCATGACTTAGAACATGAAGAAGGAAAATATTTCCTAAAACGTCTCATAGCCTCCTATTCATAGTCATGGTGCGCTTTACAATCATAAATAGGACTCTAATCAATGTGGTGTATTTGACTTTGAGGATTAATTAACCTAGTGCTCTGATATCAAGTTTGTCACGATCCAAGACTAGGGCCTAGACGTGACACGGTGAATGGAAAACCCAAAGGAACCCCAAACAAGCCTCTTAACTTTTCATTACACATCCTTAGTCATGGAAGCAAATAAAAGACGTGTAGAATACATTAGGGAATTGGGGCTAAGGGTAAGCTTTGCAACACATCAACATCAAGAGACAAGGAATCATAGCTCATATCATAAATACTTAACTTTTCTAACAAATACCTCTAAATACATAGATAGAGCGAGGGCCAAGACAAAGTGTCGGGCTCACCCTCATAATCAAGTAGAACATAAGATAGTGTCTCAACATATAGATAAGAGGAAAATATAAACCAAAAGTCCCCAAAATTGAGGACTCACCAACAAGCTTGGAATAACATAGTCTATCCACGTGAAGGAGGAGGATGATCAACTTGGGCACCGATTCCTACATGGTGATATCATGTAGGCAAGAGTATGTATTAGTGCGTTTGAATGTACGAAGTATGTGGGATGCAATGCAACAAGAGATAAGCTTCATTGTCAACATGTATAAAAATAGGCAATAGGCATGATATAGCAATATGACTTGTATGATCAATGCATAAGTAAAACATGCTTAAGTAATTATACTCATATAGAATATCATATGTGCAGAAGAGACCAAGCTAGCTATTCAAGGTATAAACCCCTTTGTGGTTGTGTGGTATAAACCTCTCATATGGTTGATGGTAATCATACCTTACCAACACGGTGATGAAGTATAAACCCCTCGCATGGTTGATGAGTATAAACCCCCAACATGGTTACCCAGGCTCTTGTCCCCCCAGATCGGGTATGATCTAATGTAACACTTTATATAGGATTTATCATAGACTCTAGTGCAACATTTCATATAGGAATAATCATATGCATAATCTCATTTCATCATCATAATATCATTCATATCATATCTCATGCTTTGGGCCTTCATTTCCTCATGAAACCATAATCGAACATTTTATCAAATACCTTAGGGGTGTGTAATTAGGGTAAAAGACCATCCAATTTAGAGATGAAATCATGGAAGAAAATCTATTATAAAACCATCAATCAACACCTTGCAACGACCCCAAGGCAGTCACATCAAAAACCCCCCATCAAATCTAATATTGGATCCAAGATTTGAAGCTCAAAACATGCTAAAACAACCATACTTTCATGAACTAAAATCACTTTACAGTAAATTTCTAAATATACAAGATCCACACGTAAAATCAACTTTAAATGATGCCATATTAGTAAAAAGGAGACTTAGGCACTATGGGTGAAAGGACCCAATAGTTCAAAACCACATACATTAGCTTTGGAGAAGTTGTTGGTGAAGATTGACAATGGAGACTTGAAGCTTGAAGAGAATCCTTAAATTCGGATGAGGATTTTGAGTCTTAGAATTTGGAGTGAAAGTATGGCTAAGTGTTTTGAGGAGTATTAGGTAATGTTGAGGATGATATAAGGGTGAAATTTGACTAAGTATAGATAAAAATACATTTGGAAAACTTGGGCCCAACACTTAGAATGTTTTGGGCCGCACAAGAAAAACTGCCAGGTGAAAAATACATATCCGCTTCGCAGAGAGGATGAGGAGAGGGATTTGTACTAAAGCGCGCCAAAGGCACGTCGCAGAAGTATCATGAACAGCTCACAGGAAATCATCCCTTAAAAATTTATAATTGTTATTCTTTCGCTCTTAAATCTAGGTTAGACTTTTTTTCACATAATTTTGACTCCCTAATCACAAATATGATGTCGTAATTTTCAAATAACTAATGGATTTTTGGATATATAGAAATTAAAATTTTAGGCATTTCGAGGCACATTTTTGGACACTTTTTGAGGTTGTTTCGTTGACTATGTTATCTTATGTCTTATAGCATTGCATCCTGCATACTTAGTACATTCAAATGTACTAACGTATACTCTATGCCTATATGATGTTACCATGTAGGAATTAAAGCACCTCTCGACCATCCTCCACGTGGTTAGTTTTGGCATTTCGGAAAATAAACTTTGGTGAGTCCTCAAGTTCGAGAACACTAGCTATACTACTTTTACTATTTGATATCTCTTTATGTTGAACACTTGATACTATGAGGGCGAGCCCGGAAAATGTCTTACCCCTCGCTCCAATCTATGTTTAGAGGTGTTGTTTGAAGATTTAATGTACTTAAGCTGTAAGGTTGACTCTTGATTATTTTATGATTATCACAGATTTCCCTTAGTCCCATTTGCCCTATTTATATCTCTTGTTATTGATATTTTGCTTTTGCAACCAACGATGTGTGATTGATATGCTAAGAGACTTGTTTGGAGTTCCTTTGAGTTCCCCATCGATGTGTCACGTCTAGGCCCTAGGCTTTGATTGTGACAAACTTGGTATCAAAATACTAGGTTGTTAATAGTCCACAAAATTCTGCACACCACGTCGATTAGAGTCTTGTTCATAGTTGTGAAGTGCACCACAACTATGAGTAAGAGGCTATGAGGCATTTTAGGAAATGTTCCCCTTCTTCATGATCTATGTCATGCTATAGAAGTTAAGATAAGGATTTTCCTCTAACGAATGTTCTTTAATATTCTAGATCATGCCTATTACAAGAGAAAGACGAAGGAGAGCCCGTTCATCCGAGGAGCAACCGGCCCCTCCCACTCCTCAAGCTCCTAAAGATGGGGGAGTGGCCCATGATGAGTTCCAAGACGCTATCACCATATTGTCTCATGCTATGACCAACCAAATCACCCAAGGGACCCAAGCTCCTGGTGCTCCTACTCCGGCCTCAAGGGTGAGGGGTTTCACTAAGATGAATCCACTGGAGTTCCATGGGTCCAAGGTGGATAAGGATCCGCAAGAATTCATTGATGAGGTATAGAAGGTGTTGTCCATTATAGGGTTAATTAAGAGGAAAAGGTAGAGTTGGTGGCCTACCAACTCAAAGGGGTGGCTCAAATTAGGTTCACTCAATAGAAGATGGAGAAGGGGAATAACAATGTTATCCCTTGGGAACAGTTCAAAGCAGCATTCTTAAGCGGTCCTTTCCTATCGAGCTAAGGGAGGCTAAAAGGATGAATTTTATGAACCTTAAGCATAGGTCTATGAATGTGAGGGAGTATGCCCTCAAGTTCAACCAACTCTCCAAGTATGCACTATAACTGGTTGTCGAACCAAGAGCAAGGATAAACAAATTTTTGTCGGGTTTGTCTGACGTGATTAATGAGCAGTGTCAAACCTCCATACTAGTAGGTGATATAGATTTCTCCTACCTCATGACATATGCCGAGTAACTAAAGGGGGAAAAGATTAGAAAAAGGAAAATTGATGAGTCCAAGAGGGCTCATTTCTAAGGTGGACTCCAAAATCCCAAGGGTGACCATTTTCCTCAAGGCCACAAGTTTCAAGGTCAAGGGTATTCCAATGCTCCTAATAGAAGGTTTGGTAATAACAAACCCAAGGTTCCAAGGTGGTGGTGGCGTAATGCCTAACCTTACATGCCAAAGATGTGGTAGAAGCCATAATAGCCCATGTTTAAAGAACACTAATGCTTGCTATGGTCGTGGAGAAGTGGGTCATAAGGTGATTGATTGTCCTCATGCTCAAAACAAAGTTAGAGATGGTCAGCCCCAAGGCCATGGTGCAAATGTGGGTCCAAAGGGAAGAAGAGGCCAATAAAGGGGTGCTCCAAGACAAAATAGATTTTATGCTCTTCAATGGAGACAAGGGGTAGATGAGGTGCCCAATGTCTTCACCAGTATGTTAAATGTTTTTTATTTTGATTTGTATGCTTTTCTAGACCCATGTGCCACTCTTTCTTTTATTACTCCTTTTTTTGCCAAAAAGCTTTATGTTAGTCTCGAATTGTTGTGTGAACCTTGTGAAGTGTCTACACCCATTGGTGAGTCCATTATTGTTAAAAGAGTCTATAGAAATTGTCCCGTGTTTATCTTGCATAAAATCTTGCCTTGTGATTTTGTTGAGTTAGATATAGTGGATTTTGATGTCATTTTTGGGATGGATTAGTTGCATGTAGGGGTGTCAAATGGGCGGGTTAGGCTGAAATTGGGAAGGTTAAAAGGGGCTGCATTAACTATCGGATTGGGTCTTGACCCACCCAAATGTATTTTGGGTTCAAATAGGTTCGGCTTAAATGAGCTAAAATTCGGGTTTGGTCATGAGCCGCCCAATTTAATACTAGCATTGAACATACAAAACAAATGACACATTGGGCTGAAGTAAGAATATTATTGGGCTCAGCTCAGAATTATTTTATAATAGGTTAAGTTGTATTAGGCTGAAAACTAGACCAATTCTAAATTATACTGAACCCAACCCATAAAACTATGGGCGGGTTGCTTATGTTTGGTCTTATTTTTCCACCTCTAGTTGCATGTATATTATGTTTCTATCAATTGTAGAACTAGTAGGGTTAAATTCAAATTCCCTAATGAGTCTGTCTTTGAGTGGGAAATTTGTGATATAGTGGTCAAGGGTAGGTTTATTTCATGCCTTAAAGCCAGAAAGTTAATTTCTAAGGGTTATCTCTATCAAATTGTGAGCGTTAGGGATGTTGAGTCCAAAGTCTTGCCTATAGAGTCATTTTCGAAGGTTAATGAGTTCCTTGATGTCTTTCTCGATGAGCTTCCCGGTGTTCCTCCTGGAAGGAAAATAGATTTTGGTATAGACCTCCTTCCCAATACTCAACCCATTTCTATCCGCCCTTACTGTTTGGCCTTGGCAGATTTAAAGGGTTTGAAGGAGCAATTGAGGGATTTGTTAGAGAAGGGTTATATAAGGCCTAGTAAGTCAGATGTTATTTATGGAAAAAAATAGATGTTTCTCTTAGAATGTGCATTTATTACCGGCAACTTAATAAGGTTACCATAAATAATAAGTACCCTCTACCAAGGATTGATGACCTCTTTGATCAACTTCAAGTGGCTAGTATCTTCTCTAAGATTGATGTTCGGTCCGAGTATCACCAATGAAAGTGGGGGAGTGTGACATTTCTTAAACAACATTTCAGACTCAGTATAGGCATTTTAAATTTGTGGTTATGTCTTTTGGTTTAACTAATGCACCAGTTATATTCATGGATCTTATGAATAGGGTTTTTAAACCCTACCTTGACTTGTTTATGGTGGTTTTTATTGATGATATCTCGATTTATTCCCATAGTGAGGAGGAGCATATGGATCATTTGAAGGTAGTGTTGCAAATCTTGAGGGAGGAGAGGTTGTATGCTACACATGAAAATGCGAGTTTTTGGTTGAAAGAGGTTGCTTTTCTAAGGCATGTGGTGTCAGGTGATGGCATTAAGATGGATCCTAAGAAGATGGAGGTGATTAGAAATTGGCCTAGACCTTTGACTCCATCGGACATTAGAAGTTTCTTGAGTTTGGCGCGTTATTACTGGAGATTTGTGAATGGCATCTCTTCTATTGCTTCTCCTATGACTAAGTTGATCCAAAAAAAAAAGGTAAACTTTGTGTAGACCGATGAATGTGAGAAGAGTTTCTAAACTTTGAAAGATAAGCTTGTCTCCGCTCCTATCTTATCTCTACTGGAAGGGTTGGAAGCGTTTGTTGTATATTATGATGCCTCGAGAATTGTTTTGGGGATTGTTTTGATGCAAAGTGATAAGGTGATAGCATATGCCTCCAGATAACATAAGGTGCATAAAAAGAACTATCCCAACCATGATCTTGAATTGGCGGCCGTAGTATTTGCTTTGAAATTTTGGTGTCACTACTTGTATATGGTCCATATTGGTGTGTTTACCGACCATAAAAGTCTCTAATATATGTTCACCCAAAAAGATCTTAACTTGAGATAAAGAAGGTGGTTAGAGCTCCTTAAAAATTATGGTATGAGTGTGCATTATCACCCTAGTAAAGCTAATGTTATGGTTGATGCTCTAAGTAGAGTATCCTAGGGAGTTTGGCTCATAATGATGATGGTGGTAAGGGAGTGGCTAGAGATGTTCATCGATTGGCTAGGTTGGGGGTTAGGTTGAATGAAATGGAAAATGGTGGTGTAGTGGTTTTTGATGTTTTTAAATCATCCTTAATTTAGGAGGTGAAAGCAAAATAAGATCTTGACCCCGCCTTGCTAGAGTTGAAGACCTTGGTGAAAGATAGTAAAGTGGAGGTTTTCTCCCAAGGGAGAGATTGTGCTCTTAGCTACCAAGGTAGATTGTTTGTGCCTAATGTTGATGACTTGAGGAAGATGATTTTAGAGGAGACTCATAATTCATCCTATTCTATTCACCCGGTTCTACAGAGATATATAGGGATTTGAGAGAGATGTATCGGTGGGGTGGTATGAAGAGAGAGATTTCCAAGTTTATATCCGGATGTCACAACTGCCAATAAGAGAAAGCCGAACATCATAGGCCAGGCAGCCTAGTCCAAGACATAGAGATTCCTACTTGGAAGTGGGAAGAGGTTAACATGGATTTTGTGGTTGGGTTGCCCAAGACTAGGAAACATTTTGATTCTATTTGGGTTGCAGTAGATAGGATGACAAATTCGGCTCACTTCCTACCGGTCAAGACTACTTATGCTGCCAAAGATTATGCGAAATAGTATGTACATGATTTAGTTAGATTGCATGGGGTGCTTTTGTCTATCATTTTGGATCATGGTGATCAATTTACTTATTACTTTTGGAGGTCCTTCCAAAGAGGTCTTGGTACCAAGGTTAAGCTTAGCACGACCTTTCACCCTCAAATGGATGGCCAAGCCGACAGAACTATCTAAACTCTTGAGTATATGCTTAGGGCTTGTGTTTTAGTGTTTAAGGGTAGTTGGGATGAACATCTTCTACTTATTGAATTTGCTTACAACAAAAGCTACCACTCAAGCATTGGTATGGCTCCTTTTGAAGCTCTCTATAGTAGGCATTGTAGATCCTTGGTTGGGTGGTATGAAGTGGGGAAAATGGCTTTGCTAGGTCCGGATTTGGTCATTGAAGCCTTGGTGAAGGTGAGGACGATTAGGGAGAGATTGAGAACAGCCCAAGGTAGAATAAAGTCATATTCCGATGTGAGGAGAAGAGATCTTGAGTTTAAGGTGGATGATTGGGTTCACTTGAAAGTCTCACCTATGAAGGGTGTGGTTCGATTTGGCAAGAAGGGGAAATTTAGCCCAAGGTTTGTGGGTCCTTATAAAGTTGTGAGAAGAATTAGTAAGGTTGCTTATGAGTTGGAGTTGTCTATGGAGATGAATATGGTTCACCCGGTCTTCCATGTGTCTATGTTGAGAATGTGTATGGGCGACCCAAGTGCTATTGTATATTTAGATATTGTGGGTGTTGGAGAAGATAATTTGACTTATGAGGAGGTCCCAATTGAGATCTTAGATAGACGAGTAAAGAGGTTAAGAAACAAAGATGTAGCTTCCGTCAAGGTCCTTTGGGAGAACCAACTAGTTGAGATTACCACACGGGAAGCCGAGGCGGATATGAGAAAATGATATCCATATATCTTCCACTCTACTCAAGCCGAAGGTACTAATTTAAGTCCTCTATATGATTTCAAGTCTTAAGTTTCAGCCTATATGCCATTTTGCATGCATTCATGTTTATGTTGACAAGTTTAAGATGATTTTGACACTCATGTTGAGATTTTTGAAATTATGTTTAAATTCATTTGTTGCATTCATGAGGGGCTGAAATCTTTATGATTACTTCTCTTATGCATGTTTCTTTGACATTCAGGGACGAATATTTCCAAGGAGGAGGAGATATTGAAATGCCCCAAAATGTGCTTCGAAAATGCCCATATTCGTAATTTTTATATATCTCAAAATTCATGTGTCATATAGAGGACCTGTAGCGAAAAGTAATTTTCACCAACTTTTTGTGAAACAGTGGGCATTCACGTTGGCTCCCCGATGCGGTGTTATCACTTCCTTGATTTTTTCTGTTTTGGCCTAAGGTATTGGAGTCTTGGCCCCATGCCCATTTATGTACAAAAACACTTATACTTAGCTATTTTTCAACTCTATATCACTCAAAAGCCTCTCCAACACTTAACCAAATATTTCATCCAAATTCAAGTATCTCAAGCTTAATTTCGGATCTCAAGAACACCATTCAAGCTTCAAGTCTCCTCCAAGACTACATCAAGGAATCCCCAAATTCAAGTATGTGGGTTTCATCCATAGGGTCCTTTCGTCCATGGAGCCCAACCTTCCTTTTTATGAAAATTTCATGTTTTCAAGTTGTATCATATATGGGTATTCTTATTATGGATTTTGACTATAAATTATATGTGGGTTTTATGAACTATTGATTGATATGCACTGTTTAACTATTCTAAGCTTAAACTATGAATTGGTTTAGCCTATTGAGACTATGCATGTTTTGAGCTATGAAACTATGATCTATTATGTGATTTGATAATAGATTTCTAGGATCTTGCATGAGGCTTTTACTGTTGGTGGATTTAATTTACATTGAGTTTTCTCATATTATCTATGATCTATTATGAGAATTGAGGATGAATTTCAAGGTATCTTATACGAGCATTTTACTATATGTTGGTAGGTTGATTTACATTGAGTTTTCTCATATTATTTCACCCTTGAATTGTATGATTTTGAACTAGCATTACACACCCACCAAGTGTTTGATAAAATGTCTTGACAAGGATAATTGTCAAGTTATTGATGAACTACTCCATGGTTTATAAGTCAAGTGGCTTTATGATGATTAAGGGACTATATGTATTGAATTCATAAAAAGTACCTATAGTGTTGCAAGTTGACCACACCTAGTTGGGGGTTGACATTCCCATACGACCTTGTTGAGGGGTAGATACATTGACCACCTTGAGGGGAAGGGGACATGCCCATACTACCATGTTGAGGGGTTGATACCTTGACCAAGTTGTTGGTGGTGACATGCCCATACTACCACGTTGAGAGGTAGGTACCTCAACCACCATGTTGGGGGGTGACATGCCCATACTACCATGTTGAGGGGTAGATAACTCAATCACCTTCCATAAGGGTGACATCCTCGGATTCCAAGTAATAGTTTGCTTGGTCTATAATGGTTATGGTCTCTTCTTACACACGTAATCTATATTTGCAAGTTATATGATTTATAAGCATATTTTACCTCAAGTATTGATCATGCATGCCATATTGATATTATACTAATACATTGCTTATTACGATGCATTTTGACTATGTTGCCTTATGCCTTGTTACATTGCATCCTACATACTTATTACATTCAAACGTATTAACGCATAGTCTATGCCTACATGATGATTCTATGTAGGAACCAGAGCACCTCTCGGCCATCCTTCACGGGGCTAATTTTGGCATTTCGAAAGATAAACTTTGGTGAGTCCTCAAGTTCAGGGACACTAGCTATGCTACTCTTACTATTTGATATCTCTTTATGTTGAACACTTGATACTATGAAGGTGAGCCCGGAAACTATCTTGGCCCCCACTCCAATCTATGTTTTAGAGGTGACATTGGAACATTTGATGTACATAAGCTATGAGCTTGACTCTTGAGTATTTTATGATTATACAAAGTTCCCTTAGTCCCATTTCCCCTATTTATATCTCTTGTTGGTGATATTTTGCTTCTACGACCAAGGATGTGTGAATGATATGCTAAGAGGCTTCATTGGGGTTCCTTCGGGTTCCCTATTCGCCGTGTCACGTCTAGGCCCTAGGCTTGGGTCGTGACAAACTTAGTATCAAAGCATTAATTTGTTAATGGTCCTAGAAATCCAACACACTATATCAATTAGAGTCTTGTTCATGGTTGTAAAATGCACCAAAACTATGAGTAAGAGGCTATGAGGTGTTTTAGGAAATGTTCCCCTTCTTCATGATCTATGTTATGCTATAGAAGTTAGAGTAAGGCTTTTCCTCTAATGAATGTTCTTTCATACTTTAAATCATGCCTGTTCCAATAGGAAGACTAAGGAGAGCCCGTTCACTGGAGGAGCAACCGGCCCCTCCCGCTCTTCAAGCTTTTCATGATGGAGGAGTGGCCCCTGATGAGTTCTAAGATGCTATCACCATGTTGGCTCATGCTATGACCAACCAAATCAACCAAGGGGCCCAAGCTCCTTTTGCTTTTCATGATCCAAGCCTAGGGCCTAGACGTGACACGGTGCAAGTGGAACCCGAAAGGATCCTAAGCAAGCCTCATAAAGCATCATTACACATCCTTGGTCGCTGAAGCAATAAATCAAGCATTCAATATTAAAGAATAGGGAAAACGAGGCTAAGGGAAAGGCTTGTACAATATCATGGTCAAAAGATAAGAGTTAAACTTATATCACAGATACTTAACATGTCCAATAAACACCTCTACTACATAAATCGGAGCGGAGGCCAAGACAAAGTAACCGGGCTCACCCTCATAGTCAAATAGAACATAAAAGACAGTCTCAATACATATTAAGAGAGCATAGATTAGGTCCCCGAAGTGGAGGACTCACTAAATAGCTTGAATAGCACTGAACTAGCCACATGGAGGAGGATGATCAACTTGGGTACCGGTTCCTACATGGTGACATCATGTAGGCATAGAGTATGCGTTAGTACATTTGAATGTACCAAGTATGTAGGACGCAATGCAACAATAAGTATGAATCATAATCAAAAAGCATAATATTAAGCAATAGACATAATATAACAATATCGCATATATGTTCAATGCTTAAGTAAAACATTCTTAAGTAATTCATGCTCATATAGGATATCATATGTGAAGAAGAGACCAAGCAACCCACCGATGACCTACAATGTCTCAAACATTCTTAAGTAATTCATGCTCATATAGGATATCATATGTGAAGAAGAGACCAAGCTGGTTGTTCAAGGTATAAACCCCTTGGTGGTTGTATGGTATAAACCCCTCAAATGGTTGATGGTAATCACACCTTACCAATACGGTGACGAAGTATAAACCCCTCGCATGGTTAATGAGTATAAACCCCCAACATGGTTACCCGGGCTCTTGTCCCCCCGGATCGGGTATGGTCTAATGCAACACTTTATATAGGCTTTATCATATGCTCTAGCACAACACTTCATATAGGAATAATCACATACATAAGCTCATTCCATCAGAATAACATTATTTATATCAAATCTCATGCTTTAGACCTTCATTTCCTCGAGAAACCCTAGCCGGACATTTTATCAAACACCTTGAGGGTGTGTAATGGGGGTAAAAGACCATGCAATTTAGAGATGAAATCATGCAAGAAAATCAAACCCAACAATCAACACCTTGCAACACCCCCAAGACATTAACATCAAAACCCCTCATCAAATCCAAGATTTAGAGCTCAAAACATAGCAAAATAGTCACAACTTGACATGGCTTTAACATAGAGTGCAGTGAATTTCATAATAATCAAGACTCATTTGTAAATCAACTTTAAATTATGCAGTTTATTTACATAACTTTAGCATAGAGTGCGGTGAATTTCATAATAATCAAGACCCATTTGTAAATTAACTTTAAATCATGCAATTTATATAAAAGGAGGCTTGGGTATCATGGGTGAAAGGAACCCATGAAAGAAACTCACATACCTTAGCTTGGAGGTGAACTTGGGGAAGGTTAGAGATGGAGACTGGAAGCTTGAAGAAGAACCTTGAAGGAGAACCTTAGCTTGGGATAAGAGTTTGGCACTTGCGTTTGAGGAGTGAAAATGTGACTAAGTGTTTGAGTAAGTATTGGAAATGTTTAGGGTAGTATAAGGGTGAAATTTGCTAAGTATAGATAAAAACACATTTAGGAAACTTGGGCCCAACAATTAGAATATTTTGGACTGTACAGAAAACACTGTCAGGCAAAATACACCTCTCCACGTTGCGGAGAGGACACAGAGAAGGAATTACACTAATGCGCGCCCTCAGCGCGTCGCGGAGGGAATGTGTAAACCTCACTAGAATTCATCACTTAAAAATTACTAATCTTTCGCTCTTAAATTGGGGTTAGACCCTTTCTCACCTAATTTTGACCCCTTGATCAAAAATATGAAGCCAAATTTTTGAAATATGGAACGGATTTTTAGATATACCATTCCCACTCAATTTGATCCCCTAAACAATAATATAAAGTCATATTTTTGAAATAATGAACAAAGTTTTAGATATATAGAACTTACGATTTTTGGGCATTCTGAGGCATGTTTTTGGGCACTTTTTGGGGTCGTTACAATATCTCCCTATTGGGAACATTCGTCCCCCAATATAAAAGAAATCACGATTTCGGGTACTCCCGAGGCACATTTTTGGGCACTTTTTGGGGTCATTACAATATCTCCCCGTTAGGAACATTCGTCCCCTAATATAAAAGGGACATACAAGACAAGAGTGATCATCAACAAATCAGCCCCAACAAGAATGCAATATAACATGTAAAATACCACTTTTAAATTCTCAACATATGTGTAAAATCATCATAAACTTTCCAACTTAAACATGAATGCATATGAATGACATAGGGGCTGAAACATAAGAATTGAAATCGCATAGGGGACTTAGGATTAGTACTTTAGGCTTGAGTGGAGTGCAAAAGATGAGGATACCGATTTTGCATGTCCACTTCGGCCTCTCATGTAACACTTTCAACTTGTTGATTCCTCCAAAGGACCTTAATGGATGCCACCTCTTTGTTCCTCAATTTCTTTACTTGCCTAACCAAAATCTGACTAGGAACCTCCTCATAAGTCAAGTTATCCTCAACAACACCCACAACATCAATAGGCACAATGGCATTAGGATCACCAACACATTTTCTCAACATAGGGGCATGGAACACCGGGTAAACCAAATTCATTTCTCTAGGCAACTTCAACTCATAAGCTATCTTGCTGACCCTATCTATCACCTTATAAGGACCAAAACACCTTGGACTCAACTTTCCCTTCATACCAAATCGATCCATACCTTTCATTGGAGAAACCTTCAAATAGACTCAATCACCCACTTGGAATTCTAGGTCTTTCCTTCTTACATCGGCATAAGATTTTTGACGACTTTGGGTTGTCCTCAACCTTTCCCTAATCATCTTAACCTTGTCAAGAGCCTCCATGACTAGATCCGGTCCCAATAAATCCACCTCTCCAATCTCAAACCAACCCACCGATGACCTACAATGTCTCCCATAAAGAGCCTCAAAAGGAGCCACACTGATGCTAAAGTGATAGCTATTATTCTATGTGAATTCAATCAAAGGAAGATGGTCATCCCAACTACCCCTCAACTCTAATATACATGCCCTAAGCATATCTTCAAGGGTTTGAATTGTCCTCTCGGCTTGGCCATCCGTTTAGGGGTGAAAGGTCGTACAAAGGTGAACTTTGGTACCACCGGTAGAAAATGAGCTGATTTCGTCATCCTATCAACCACCACCCAAATGGAATCAAAACCTTTTCTAGTCTTGGGCAACCAGACCACAAAATCTATATTCATCACCTCCCACTTCCAAGTGTGAATCTCCATATCTTGGGTTAGGCCACTTGGCCTATGATGTTCAGCTTTGACTTGTTGATATATTAATCACCTCCCACTTCCAAGTGGTAATCTCTATGTATTAGGTTAGGCCACGCAGCCTATGATGTTCAGCTTTGACTTGTTGACAACTATGGCAACCGGAAACAAATTTAGCAATGTCCCTCTTCATGCCTCCCTACCAATACACATCCCTCAACTCTCTATACATTTTGGTGGAACCGAAGTGAATGGAGGATAAGAGTTTGGCACTTGCGTTTGAGGAGTGAAAATGTGACTAAGTGTTTGAGTAAGTATTGGAAATGGAATAAGAAGAATTATGGGCCTCATCAAGGATCTTCTCCCTCAAACCATCAACACAAGGCACACACAACCTATCTTGGTACCTAAGGGCACCATAACCCCTTGCGAGAAATCTCTACTTTGCCCTCTTTCACCAAGGCCTTCAATTCAAGAAAGGAACAGTTAAGATCTTGTTTTGTTATCACTTTATCAACCAAGGAAGACGTAGACCCATCAATAACCACAACACCATCATCACCTACCTCTTCTAACCTAACCCCCAATCTAGCCAATCTATGCACCTCCCTAGCAATCTCCCTATCACCACCATCCACATGAGCTAGGCTACCCATAGACACCCGACTCAAAGCATCCGCCACAATGTGAAGACATCCACATGCACCCCATACAAATAATGATGCCAAATCTTTAATGCAAACACAACAACCGCTAACTCTAGATCATGGGTGGGGTAATTCCTTTCATGTACCTTGAGTTGTCTAGAAGCATAGGTTGTGACCTTACCATTTTCCATTAGCACACAACTCAAACCAACTCTAGATGCATCACAATACACAACAAAACCCTCAAGCCCATCCGATAGTGACAATATAGGAGCGGACATAAG
>DF357723.1:36886-53190 GCA_000787875.1 Solanum virginianum
TTAGTTCAAAAATAGTCCTCAAAATAGGTGGAGGACGTGAGACCATAGTCCTCAATCAACCATCCCACAAGTTCCTATTACGAGCATAATTACGATATCACAAAAGAACTCACTTTTGCAGACTGTAAAAATGGTGTAGCAGCCTTTATAAATCATTAAAGAACCAATACTCCTTAAGGACAATATCCTCCCTTCATAATCAATCCAACCAAAAAGATAAAAGCTTCCAAATAAACAAGAAAAATGTACAACAACTTTTGGAACACATGCTGTCTAACATTTCAGCAAAGGTATAATCAGCTTATCCTCTTGTTTTACATAAGAAAATCATACTAAACACATAATTATTCTTACTTAACTTTATCCTCAAGGTGTAGGGCTTCTCCAATAACCCTAAAAGTCTCTTGTGACTGCTTGTAAAGTCAAGAAAGAGTTGAGATAGAACTTGTAAAACAATCTGATTTTTGTCCAAGTTAAGTGACTTGAGTAAGCTGATTATAATCCCCTTTTAAAGGAGAACTTAGACGACTTACCTTTTCCATTTTAAGCCTTATTTTATCAAGTGATTAATGTTCCATTTTTCATCTTTCACTTGGGCCTTAAGGGGCTCCAAATTGATGGGCCTTTGCTGCCTATTGCTTCATATGTCCTACAAGCACCTCATTTCTCTTACTTTATTTAAGGTCGTGATCTCCTTAATTTGACTTAAAACTTATTTACACTCGACCCTCTTCAGTGTTAGACATACATATCGCCCTCTAATTTGAGATTCAAGCACTTTTAAAAATTGGCGCTAATTTGAAAAGTCACATCATGTTTCATTTGCATAGTACTAGTATTGTAAGATGGGGGGTGTTACATCCTCCCCCCTTAGGAACATTCGTCCTCGAATGTTAGCACAATTGGATAGCTTAACCAAGTTTAAACCTTTAGTTACACAATCTTTTGACAACACACTATGTATTCAATCACACGTACCTATTAGTGTCCCATCTATGTAGCATGGGCTTAGTTTTCCTTTCTTACCAAATTTCATAACCCCTTTTATTGGAGACACCTTTAAAAATACCAATCCCCTACTGAGAATTAGAATCCTCTCTTTCTAGCATCCACATATAATTTGTGACGACTTTGGGCTGTTTCTAGCCGCTGCTGTATTACCTTAACTTTTTCCATGACTTGTTGTACTAGATCTGGCCCAAGCAAGGTGGTTTCACCTACTTCAAACCATCCAATTGGCGACCTACATTTCCTTCCATACAAAGCCTCATAAGGTGCCATCTTGATACTTGATTGGTAGCTATTATTATAAGCAAATTCAATAAGTGAAAAATGGTCCACCCAACTACCTTTAAAGTCCAATGCACAAGCTCGCAACATATCTTCAAGTGTTTGAATGGTTTGTTCTGCTTGACCATCTATTTGAGGGTGGAAAGCTGTACTCAAGTTCAACATACCTTATTTTACAACCTTGTTAATGGTTTGTTCTGCTTGACTATCTGTTTGAGGGTGGAATATTGTACTCAAATTCATTTGTGTCCTTAAACCCCTTTGGAAGGACTTCCAAAACTTTGCAGTGAATTGAGCTCCTCGATCAAATATAATAGAGATTGGGACTCCATATACCTGACTATCTCTTCGAGGTATAGCTTGGCATACTCTTCAGCTATATAATCTCTCCTGACTGGCAAGAAGTGTGCTGACTTTGTCGTAGCTGACTATCTCTTTGAGGTATAGCTTGGTATACTTTTCAGTTGTATAATCACTCCTGACTGGCAAGAAGTGTGTTGACTTTGTGAGTCTGTCAACTATTATCCATATGGAGTCAAACTTCTGAAATGAGCGAGGCAACCCGGTAACAGAATCCATATTGATCATATCCCACTTCCATGTTGGAAGCTCTATACATTGCATATAACCTCCTGGCTTTTGGTGTTTTACTTTCACTTTTTGGCAATTTGAAAATTGAGTCACAAATTCTACAAGGTCCCTTTTCATGCCTCTCCACCAAAACATTCCTTTCAGGTCATTAAGGTCCTTTTTTATGCCTCCCCACTAAAACATTCCCTTCAGGTCATGATACATCTTAGTTGATCCTAAATGGATGGAATATCGGGAATGATGGGCTTAAGTACGATTCTGGACTCCGCTAGAGCTAGCTGTCTCTCTTACACCTCTACCAGGACCCATAGGTGCTTGTTGACCCCTACCTATTAGAGGAACTGACGATGAGAATGCAATAACTGATCTAGTAGGTTGTGCTATATCACCCATACGTCTTGTGATGAGCCGTCTCAAATTCTGCCCGAAAACACCTTAAAAACGTCCATGGCCAGCTTGGAGCACTCTTGAATGCTCTTGAAATATGTAGATCTTGGTAGACAAGCCCGGATGGTTCTAAAACCATGTAGAACCTTGTAGATATGTCTTGTAAGACTTAGCCTTTTCTGGATTAGTTTGGAGGATTCTAGAATAGGGACTAAATTGTAAATAATGAGGGATTTAGCATGTAAATTTTAATTGCACTTTGACCCCTAGTTACAAGTATAAAAAGAGGGGGTCATTTCTATTGTTAGGCATCAAGGAATGCAACTCAAAACAAGCATTGTAAAGCTTTCAAGTTCTCTAATATAAAGTTCTTTCTTTGTTCCTCCAGATACTCAAGTTTCTTCATAGTCTTTTGCTTAGTCTTTCAAAGTTTCGCTAAGCATTAGAGTCAGGCTGACTAGCAACTTAAGAGAAGAAAATTTGCTAGGCTGCACGATTCGTTAGAATTACGACCAAGTCCATGACAGTTGGTATCAGTGCAAGGTTCGAAGACCTTCAGAACATCAAGTCAGAATGAAAGGCAGAAGTGAGATCACCCAAGTCAGTAAATCCAAGGGCCAAAGGTCTCGATCCAGGGAGGCCATGGTGGAGCTCAAGACACGGCTAGCCAAGGTGGAGTTGGCCATAGCCGACGGGCAGGAGAAGTTCAAGGAGGCTGATCAGAAGATAGAGGAGGTCAAACACAACCTAGATGGATTTTGGGAGGAGATGCAATCCGCCATGAACCAAGTCCTGGCCCAATGCCTTGTCAGCGTGAAGGCCGTGGAAGAGACACATAAGGCAGATATTTCCTTAATGCGGGAAGAGCTAGGGAGGCTTTTGCACAAGCTAGAGCGTACGGAAGAAGAGCTTAGCTTGTGCAAGAGGCCTCTTGCCCAAGGGAGTCCGTCGATGTCCGAGGTAAGGACTATCCCTTCCAGGTTGGATGTTCCCCGACCCAAGTCTTTCAAAGGGTCAAGAAATGCAAATGAGCTGGAAAATTTCATCTGGAGCATGGAGCAGTAGTAGAAGGCGCTCGCCATGATCGACGAAGCCCTAAAGGTAGATAAGGCCCGTCTCTACCTCAAAGACACCGCGATGGTATGGTGGAGAAGGACACAAGGGGATATGGAAAGAGGCACTTGCTCTATCAGCACGTGGGCAGAATTCAGCGCAAAACTCAAAAAGCAGTTCTACCTTAGCAATGTGGAAGAGGAGGCTTGTGGCAAACTGAGGCAACTGCAACATAAAGGAAGCATCTAGGAGTACATAAAGGAGTTCACTAAGGTACTTCTTGAGATCCCCGACTGTCCCGATAAGGAAGCTTTCTTTGCCTTCATGGATGGGTTATAACAGTGGGCCAGGCTTGAGATCCAAAGATAAGGGGCTCAAGACTTGACCACTGCTATCTCCATTGCCGAATCCCTTATCAAGTTTAGGAAAATGGAGAAACCTAAACCAAAGAACAAAGGTGGCAAGGGAAAGAGTGGGGGAGACCCACATCGAGGCAAGGAGGTAGCGAAAAAGGCAAAGGGATCCAAGGAGCACCAGGCTAGACCAAGGACCCCGATTAACTGCTTCTTTTATGATGGGCCATACAAGGCGAGAGAATGCCCCAAAAAGAGCAAACTCTCCGCCTTGATCAAGGAGCGGGAGCAAGAGGAAGCCAAGATAGGGGCCCTATGACTCCTCATTACAATCGAGGCAAAGGTGGAGGTGCCCAAGAACGAGAAGAAGGGGAGATTGTTCGCAGAGGCCAAGATCAAAGGGCACACCGTGAAGGCACTAGTTGACTCGGGAGCCGACAACAACTTTCTCACCCTACAGGAGGCCAAGAGAATGGGCATCCGATACGAGAAGTGCTGCAGTTGGCTTAAGTGGGTCAATGTCACACCGACTGAAACCTTTGGAGTTGCTAGGAATGTAAAAGTCAGCTTAGGGAATTGGAAAGGCCACATCAACTTTTCCATCATAACCATAGACGACTATCCACTTGTCTTGGGTATTGAGTTCATGGACCGAGTCAAGTCCATTCCAATCCCCTTCGCGAACTTACTATGCATCTTGGAGAAAGGTAACATATACCTAGTCCCCCTAGAATGTGAAACTCGACTCCAAGAGAAGAAGATCTTGATGATGCAACTTTCAAGAGGTGTCAAGAAGGGAGACCATCCTACCTTGTTGTATTGAAGGAAGATGCAGCCGTTCCTCCAGCCGAAGACCTTTCACGAGGAGTCCAGAATGTCTTGAAGGAGTTCTAAGACATGACTCCGCCCGAGCTACCAAAGAGGTTGCCACCAAAGAGAGAGGTGGACCATAAGATAAAGCTGGTATCAGGTGCCACCCTGCCTGCGGCAGTGCCATATCGTATGGCGCCTTCAGAGCTTGAAGAATTACGGAGGCAATTGAAGAAGTTGATGGACATGGGCTATATTCGTCCATCAAAAGCACCCTATTGAGCCCCAGTTTTGATCCAGAGGAAGATGACGGATCAGTCCTGGTGTGAATTGATTACCGAGCGCTTAAAAGATCATGGTAAAGAATAAGTACCCAATCCCGCTCATTATCGATCTCTTCGATCAACTTGGACAAGCACGGTGGTTCACTGAGTTGGATCTATGGTCCGGGTACTACCAAGTGAGGATTGCAGAGGGAGATGAACCAAAGACCACGTGCTTCACGAGGTACGATTCGTATGAATTCTTTGTGATGCATTTTGGACTCACGAATGCCCCAGTTACATTTTGCACCCTCATGAACTATGTCCTACAGCCGTTCCTGGATAAGTTCGTGATAGTGTACTTGGATGACATTATCATATACAACAACACTTTGCAATATCATGTAAATAATTTAAGACAAGTCTTCTAAGTACTTCGGGAGAACGAGTTGTATGTCAAGAAGAAGAAAGGCTCATTTGCTCTATGAGAGGTCACCTTCTTGGGACACATTGTTGGAGAGGGCAAATTACGGATGGACAAGTCCAAGGTCAGGGCCATACAGGAATGGAAGCCACCAAGGAGGGTGCCAGAACTTTGTTCTTTCCTTGGATTGGCTAACTATTATAGGAAGTTCATCAAGGGCTATTCTTTTATAGCCGCTCCCCTCACTGACCTGCTGAAGAAAACCCGGACCTGGGATTGGGACGAGTTGTGACAGGCAGCGTTCGAGCAGCTCAAGGAAGCTATGATCCAGGAGCCAGTATTGGTCTTGCCCGACCACACCAAACCATACGAGGTACAGACAGATGCATTAAATTTTGCCTTAGGTGGAGTCCTTATGCAAGAAGGGCATCCAGTAGCTTACGAGAGCCATAAGCTTAATGTAGCCTACACGGTCTAGGAAAAGGAGATAACCGCTGTAGTATATTGCCTCAGAACATGGAGACATTATCTGCTGTGAACCAAGTTCGTAGTGAAGAAAGATAATGCCGCCACAAGCTACTTTCTTAAGTAAAAGAAGCTGACACTGAAGCAAGTTAGGTTGAAGGCCTTCTTAGCCGAGTTCGACTTCGTGATGGAGTGTAAGCCAGGCAAGGGGAATATTGTGGCCGATGCACTGAGTAGAAAGGCCGAACTTGCCTCTATCACTAGCCCCAGTTTCCCTATGATCGACCGTATAAAGGAGGGATTAGAGCAAGACCCACAAGCCAAAAATCTGATGGGTTTAGACACGCCAATTCTGGCTTGAGGATGGGGTGCTCGTTACCAAGGGAAACCAGGTATATATGCCAAAATGGGGAGGTTTAAGGAAGGAGATCATCAAGGAATGCCATGACTTGAGGTGGGCAGGTCACCCCGGAGCATGGAGGACTATGATACTCATCGAACGAGCTTACTATTGGCCCCAAATAAGGGATGATGTTGAGCTTTACGTAAAGACTTGTCTTGTGCGCCAGCAAGGTAAGAAAGTTCCAAAATTTCAAAGGTAGAGGTAGTGTGATGCCTCTTGTTAGGTGCCCAAAATGCTGTAGGAGCCACGAGGAGGTGGAGCAACATCTCCCAGCCAGTCTATTGGAGCCATTGCCCATTGCAGAGAGACCATGGGAAAGTATTTCCATGGACTTCATCATATTCTTACCAAAATCGGAGGGGTGCAATAATATTATGGTCGTCGAGGACAGATTCAGCAAGTATAGAGTATTCATACCAGTCCTGACTTAGTATTGATGCTGCCAGGTTTTTCTTCAAACATGTGGTGAAATATTGGGGCATACAAAGACCATCGTCAGTGACAGGGACACCTGTTTCACAGGGAGATTCTGGATGGAGCTCTTCAAAATCCTGGGGTCCAAGCTCAATTTTTCCACAAGCTTTCACCCTAAATAGATGGCCAAACTGAGAGGGTGAATGCTTTTCTGGAGCTATACCTGAGGCACTATGTAAGTTCCAACTAGAAGGATTTGGCCAAACTTCTGGATATCGCCCGGTTTTCATACAACTTGCAGAAAAGTGAGTCGACTAGGGCGAGTCCATTTGAGCTTGCAACGGGGCAGCAACTAATGACGCCATAAACTATGGCCATTGGTTATAAAGGTCCAAATCCTTCAGCCTACAAGTTTGCCAAGGGATGGCATGAAATAGTAGACTTGGCAGAGGAGTACTTAGCAAAGGCCGCGCAGAAAATGAAGAAGTGGGCCGATGCTAAAAGACGTCACTTGGAGTTTGAGGAAGGAGACTTAGTCATGGTGAAACTCCTTCCTCACCAAAGCAGACGATTGGTCAAGGTACACAAAGGGCTAGTGAGGCGCTATGAGGGGCCGTTTCCCATGGAGAAATGCATCAGAAAGCTAGCCTACCACGTGAACCTACCCTCGCACTTAGAGATGCATCCTATTTTCCATGTAAGCTATTGAAGCCATACCATCAAGATAAGGATGATCCAAGCCGGGAGAGTCAAAAAGAGCACCTACTACTATCACCATGGTGCTGGAATAGGAAGTTGAAGAGATCCTTGCACACCAAGTTATTCCTAGACGAGGGAGTCATCCCAGCTACACTGAGTACTTTGTCAAATAGAAGAGATCTTTTGACAGTGAAGCAAGATGGGAAAATGAACTCACGTTATGGAACTACTAGGATCTTATCAAGGCCTATAAGAAGGATGCACCAAGGACATTGCCAAATTGAGTGGGGGAGAATGTGATGAGCCATCTCAAACTCTACCCAAAAGTACCTTGAAAACATCCATGGCCAGCTTGAAGCACTCTAGAATGCTCTAGAAATGTGTAGATCTTGGTAAATAAGCCCGGAAGGTTCTAGAACCATGTAGAACCTTGTAGATATGTCTTGTAAGACTTAGCCTTTTCTAGATTAGTTTGGAGGATTCTATAATAGGGGCTAGAGTATAAATAATGAGGGACTTAGCATATAAATTTTAATTGCACTTTGACCCCTAGTTGCAAGTATAAATAGAGGGGGTCATTTCTCTTTTAGGCATCAAGGAAAGCAACTCACAAATAAGCATTGTAAAGCTTTCAAGTTCTCTAATATAAAGTTCTTTCTTTGTTCCTCAAGATACTCAAGTTCCTTCATAGTCTTTTGCTTAGTCTTTCAATGTTTCACTAAGCATTAGAGTCAGGCTAACTAGCAACATAAGAGAAGAAAGTTTGCTAGGCTGCACGGTTCGTTGGAATTATGACCAAGTCCGTGACAGTCTTCTCGTGCAATCTCTCATCATATGCCCTGGCGCACTACACCAATAACAAGCGTCTGTCCCAACATGACATATACCTAAATGACTTCTTCCACACAGTTTACAAGGCTGCCTAGGGGTCATTTGCTGGCCTGCTGAATATCTCGCTGTTCGGGCGCCTTGCCCTTCACTTCTTGGACCAAACCAATTTCTCATAAACCCCTGAAGTTGTGGTGGAGCAGTGGCTGCACAGTAGGAGGATGATGACCTAGGTGGTGTATTAGAAAACCTAGGCCTAATATCACCTTGGGACGGTGTAAACTGCCCTGTAGACCTGGCCCTCTTGGACTGCGCCCTTTTTAAATCTTGTGTCCATCTTCTTTGCCTCTGATCCTCCAATTTCTGTGCAAAAGCTTGCATTCTCACTATATCCATGTCTTTGTTCAAGGAAGCAATGGTACAGTCTCTGACCAGATACGTATCCAATCTATCCACATATCGATGAACTCTATCTACCATAATAGCAACTACATTAGGAGCATACCTGGCCAGGGAATTAAATTGAAGGCTTTACTCCCTCACACTTATATTCCCTTGGTGGAGGTTCAAGAACTGATCTGCACGAGCCTCTCGAATCTCTAATGGCAAGTAATGATCAAGGAATGCCTCTTTGAACTCCTTCCAGGTAGTTGGAGGTTCATCTATACTCTTAGATTGCTTCAAATGCATGTCTTATGAGTTGAATGACTATATTATGATGGTATGATGATGATATGATGAAATGAATGTATGTATATAGTGCTCTCTATATAGTGTTGGAATGTCAGGATGCCCTACCTGGGGGTCGTGTCCCAAGTAACCTTGTTGGGGGTTTATACCCATCAACCTATCTGGGGGTTTGTACTCCGGCACCAAGAGTAGTGGGGTGCGACAATCCACCAACCTTGTTGGGAGTTTGTACCCATCAACCTCTCGGGGGGTTCGTACTCCGGCACCAAGGGTGGTAGGTTGCGACGATCTACCAACCTATTGATGGGGTTTGTACCTCAGTCACCAAGAGTGTTAGGGTGAGACAATCCACCAATAGTTAATGGTCTCTTCTTAAACATATGTTATGTGCTGCGTAAGAATGTTTTACTTAAGTACTAATCATACATGTCATATTGTTATTATGCTAGTTATTGTCTATCTCTATGCATTTTAATTGCGATACCTATCTCTTGTTGCATTGCATCCTACATACTTAGTACATTCACATATACTAACGCATACTCTTTGCCTACATAATGTCACCATATAGGAATCAAAACACCGGTTGATCATCCTCCTCCTCCACATGGCTAGTACGACTTCTATCAAACTTGTTAGTGAGTCCTCCATTCCGGGGATGTTACTTATGATCTCTTGCTATGTATTAAAACTTTCTCTCTTTGACTAATGTATTGATTATGAGGGTGAGCCCAGTTTCTTTGTCTTGGCCCCCGCTCTTATCTATGTATGTAGAGGTGTTGTCATATATGCTATTTATCTATGCTATGAGCTTTGACTCTATCGACTCTTGTTGTTCATGATATCAAACTGTCTCCCTTAGCCCCAATTGTCCCAATGTTAATATTTATTATGTTGTATTATATTACTTCCGCGACCAAGGATATGTAATGATATTGCTACGAGGCTTATTTGGGATTCCTTCCAGTTCCCCAATCACCGATCACATCTAGGCCCTAGGATTGGCTCGTGAAAAAGATGATATCAAAGCACTAGGTTGATAAATCATCGAAGTCCAACACAACACGCCGATTAGAGTCTTATTCATGGTTATGTTGTGCACCACAACTATGAGTAGGAGGCTATGAGACATTTTAGGAAATGTTTCCCTTCTTCATGTTCTAAGTCATGCTATAGAGTAAAAGTAAGTCTTTTTCCCCTAACAATTGTTCTTTGCCATGCTAGTTGATCATGCCTAACACAAGAGAAAAACAAGCCCACACACCCAAGGAGCAAACGACCAATGAAGATCTTAGGGATGCTCTCACCTTGCTTGCACAAGTAGTGGCTAACCAAGCCAACCAAGGGGCCCAAGCCCCTCATGCTCCTACACCGGCCTCTCGGGTAAGACACTTCATGAGAATGAACCCCCCAGAATTCCATAGATCAAAGGTGAATGAGGACCCACAAAAGTTCATTAATGAGCTCTATAAGGTATTGGCCATAATGTGTATTAGATTGAAAGATAAGGTGGAGTTGATGGTGTCGCGCCCTATTTTTTCTCAGGAAAAGATGGGAACTTGGATGATGTCATGGCAATGACTCTTTTGGGATTTGAAAATTTAAAGAGTCACCACCTCATGAGTTAAGGTGCATTAGGACATCATTCTAACCTAATTGCTAAGGCTAAAGGGTCAAGTCAATAAGAGAATGGGTAAAGGTTCAAGTTACCTCGAGAGGAAGGTATTAGGCACCCCTTGAGGTCCACAAATATGGGTCCCGACTATATATCTTATTTATGTGGGGTTAACAAATTGAGGTTTCTTATTTTCAGAAATTATCCTAATTAGTTCTAAGTGAGAAATTAAACAATCAAGAATAAGTAAAGACAACAGATAAATCTAACTACCCCATGCAATTAAAACAAGAGAGAGAAAGATTAAACTAAGCGCTTTCGTTTCCACTCGGATCAGTTTACTTGGCTTTTATTTTGGAAGAAAAAAATAGGTTTTGTTCTATTAAAGCTCAAGTTTAAAGTCATCATTTCTGAGGGTCCAATATACCCCTAACCCCTCCTAAGTTAATTCATTTATTATCCTAAAGGCATGCTAAAGAAAATGAAAAATTCTAACCATTTCCTAAAGTGTCTATCGTCCCTCTTAAGGTCCATGAGGCATTGGACTCCTAATTCTTTGGTGGTTCTAGATTTAAAGGGAATATAGGCTTCCCAGTTATATCGCATCAAACAAAAATGATTGGGACAAACAATTAGCATATAAGGTTTCACATAAGCCTCCAAACAAATAGAAACACAAACCAATATGATTTATTACCTATATGTATCAGATCAATATTTAAATATTTAAAACATTAAATAAAAAAAAGATTTTGAGTCTCTTAAAAGATTACCATATTAAAACTTATTGAGATATAAAGCGTTAAA
Source organism: Solanum virginianum (assembly GCA_000787875.1). Classification (NCBI taxonomy): domain Eukaryota; kingdom Viridiplantae; phylum Streptophyta; class Magnoliopsida; order Solanales; family Solanaceae; genus Solanum; species Solanum virginianum. The sequence goes on from DF357723.1 coordinate 47,979, forward strand.
ACATTTAAACTATATGACATATTAAAAAAAAATCAATTGTACAATTTCTAAGTGAAATGATATTAGCTTTTTACAAAAATACAATGAAAAAATTCCTTAAGACTAATATATATATATATATATATATATATATATATATATTTAACATGAAGTCCAAATGTGAGTGTTTATGAGAGATAAGATATAATTTCATATTGAAAACTTTTTCACTTTTTAAGACATGACAATTTTATGAGTGGAGTAGGTTATAAAACATTTACAAGTCAAAACATATAAGAATCTTATATTATTGAATCCTATGAGCATGATTAAATCTAATGTATTATAAAAAAGAAAGTTGCCATTATAGTTATTTTTATTTTTTAAGAAATGAATCATAAAGAAAAGAAATTAATGAGTTTAAGGATTAAACTTCACACAAGCAAAATACATAGCAATTAGCACTATAAAATATCAATATTAACAAACTCTTCTCTTTTTTTTAGTGAAGATTCCTAAAAAAGTAATCTAGACGTGATTGAAATGAAATAAATCCTATAGGCATGTTTTATACAACAATCTCAAAAAAAAGGAGAAAAATAAAATGAACAAGTAGCACATTAGTTCCCCTCACAAAAAAAAGGAGAAAAATAAAACGAACAAGTACCACATTAGTTCCCCTCCCTCTTAGTCCCCAAATTTTATTATTACAAGAGTATTACAACAAATACATTAATACAAATGAAAATTAAAGAAATATTGTGAACAAAATCTTTAGACATCCAACTTCTTGTAGATCCAATCCCGTCCCTAGGCAAAACTCTTCCCGTCTTTGAAGTTGTTAAGCAAAACACAGAAAAAGTAGTGTACGAAAAAAATAATATCATAAAATTACTAACCAGTCAAATTTAAATAGCAAATAATAACCGACTAAAGTCTTGAGAGTGATTAATGGCGACTTTCTCTTCCTTTTTGCTTTTCTTTTTCAGAGAAACAAAGAGGGCCAAAATATAGAGAGAATGAAGAGTAGAATGGTCTGTGTGTTCGTATCAAGAGGTGTTTGAATTTAGAGTAGTTTTCATGTGTAGACAATATGAAGTGTGTAAAGAGTCTCTTTATATAGTGATAAAAATAATCATAAAAAGAAAAATAAAAGGCAAGAAATATTAATTTAACATACCCATAACCAAATAATTAATTCCTTGATTGATTCAATCCAAAAATTACTATAAAAGAATAAATCAATTAAGTTGATTTTATCAAAACTTTTCCATAAATAAGTTAGTAAAAGTATTTTTTTGGATCTTAAAAACTATGGCAAGATGTACTATCTAAGGAAACTAATATCAATACTACTGGTAAATCAATAAAATTTGAAAATGTACATACAAATTACTCTGATTCATACAATTAATCATATCCATTAGGGGTAAAATAATATTCTTAATGACTCAGCAGACAAAAATAAAGATTTCACCAAGGAAAAACACAAACTAATTTTGGAATAAAATATCATAATAATATATTAAGCAAGCACACAAATATACCAAATGAAGCATGAATTAGTATTCAACATTTCAATTAAGCAATTAAAATACATAATATGTATGTGTTGAGGACAATAGCTAAAGGGAAAACATTTTTTTCATAAACAAGAGGGGATCAATTAGGTAGAGAAATTGAGTCAAAATTCCAAATCAATATGATTTAATCAAGCCACAAAGACTTAAATCATACCGAAATTCCAGTCATAGAAGTGGAGAATCAAAACTTTATTTGATGAGGGAAGAAATAGTTCAACACAACTAAATGGAATAATCAATTAGAAATGCCAAAACAAAATCAATTATACATAATAATTCTTCCCAAATTAATATATGCATGAAAACATCTCAATTAATCTAAGCAAAATTGCAGATAGAGGTTCAATCCAAAATCTCACAATCATACATCTAAGAAGGAGAAACATTAATTGAGAACCACTAAATTATATCAAGGTCTTATAACATTAAAAGAATACAATAGAACCTAATCAGTGATGTTCTGATATCCCAATGTTTCCATAGCATTTTTTAATTAATTGTTGTCGTTGCTTCACTGGAAATGAGAGGCAGAAATGGAGTTATTTTGGATGTTGTTTGGGGTCAATCTTTGGTGGGTTAATTCACCAATGATTCCCGCCAAGAAAAAGGAGTAATAAGGGGTTGTCTTGGTTGGATTTTGTGGTGGGTGAAAGGGAGAAAGAGGGTCGGAGTTTGGTGGTGGTTTTGGGGCTGCTGGGTGGAGGAAAGATATGGAGAAGAGGGTCATCGATGGTGGCGAAGAGAGGAGGGTGGTGTCTCGCCGGTGGAGTTTTGACGTTAATACATGGAGAAAAGGGCGGTTGGTGGCTGTGGAGAGTGGCGGTGGCTACCATGGTTTTGGGATAGAGGAGAACGGAAAGAAATTAAGGATTTTGGGTATTTGATTAAAAAGAAAATGAAACTTAAAAATGATTTGGACCATCATATTAGAAACTGACAGTGAGATTAACATTTATGAATTAAATTGGATTGAGAAATTAAAATCAGGCCACGAATTGACGTAATTAGGCTAGAATTGAAAGAAATTATATAGTGAGTGGCTAAAATTGAAATAAATTTCAAGGAAATTGACTAGAATTGGAATGAATTCGACAGAAAAGGCCACGAATTGAACAAATTGGGATAAAATTGAACAGATTGTCCTCTATTAATTATGATATGCACACAAATAATATTTTGAAAATAATAATCTTTACGTAAAGAAAATATAATAAAATATGAAAAAAAATATTTATAAATTGGCAAATATTATATTTAAAAATGACACTAAAAATAATACTAAATGACATTAAAAATAATACTAAGTAAAAATAATAAAAGTAAATAATATCAATAACAAATATTGTTACAACTAAAAAAATAATAATAAAATAAATAAATAAATAAATAAATAATTTTTTTTAAATGTAACAACAAATTTTCAAAGTTAGAAAAAGTATATTAGAATATGTACTTGTTGGACAGAAGGGAATCCACAATGTGGTGCTTTGGGAGGAGTTCAAGGCGGCTTTTCTTACTCGATTCTTCCCTCTTGAGCTTAGGGAAGCCAAATTGGTAGAATTCATGAATATTAGACAAGGATCAATGAGTGTAATGGAGTATTCCCTCAAGTTTGACCAACTTTTTAAGTATGCTCCTCACTTTGTTGCTGACCCAAGGGCTAGAATGAACAAGTTCGTTATAGGTGTGTTCGACTTGGCGAGTGAAGAATGTCGGTCTACTATGTTGATTAGTGATATGGACTTGTCATATTTGATGACCTATGCTAAACAAATGGAGGTGGAGAAGCTTAGGAATAAAAGGAGTGGGGAGATGAGGGCTCGGTTTGAGGATGATCGGTTCCTAGAAGGCAATGGTAGGATGAGATTTCAAAAATGCCCAAAATGTAAAAGGCATCATCATGGCAAATGCTTAAAGAATTCAATGGCATGTTCTAGGTATGGGAAAGAAGGTCACAAGCTTATTGATTGCCCTTATATTCGGAACAAGGGCAAGAAGGGCTATCCTCAAGGCCAAGGTGAGTTTCTTTTACTTTTATGTGTAATGCCTTGAAAGATTCGGGTATCTCTATTCCCTTCATTTCACTTCTTGTTGCTTGTGGGCTTCATGTATGTTCCGGTTGGTTGTGTGAACCTTTGGTGTTTACACCTTTGTTGAGTCTATTGTTGTTAGAAGATCATTGGTATTGTTCTATGTTCTTATTGTATTAGGCCTTGCCTTGTGACTTGTTGGATTTGATGTCATTCTTGTATTGGATTAGTTGCATGTAAGTTGTGTCTTCATTGATGGTGGGACCTGTAGAGTTTAATCCCAATTTCCTTTTAAACCCGTCTTTGAGTTGTAGTGAAGGGATAAGTCTGTTTCTTGTTTTAAGGTATAATTGATCTCTACGGGGTTGTATTTATCATCTTGTGAGAATTGGAGGTGTTGAACCTAAGTTTGTTTTTTTTATAGAATTGTTGTTGTTGGTATACGAGTCCTTGATGTCCTTTCCGATATCTTGAATTTGGGGTGGTGTCTTGTGGTTTGACTTATGCACCGATTATGTCTATAGGTCTCATGAATAGGGTCTTTAATTCCTACCTTATTATGTTGTGGTTGTCCTTGGTGATGATGTGTTCATTGTTTTCAGAGTGAGGAGCAACTTGTGAATCTTTTGAGGGTGATATTGTGATTTCAGAGGAAGAAAGGTTGCTTGTTAATTATGGAAAGTGGAGTCCTTTGGGTGGTAAGAAGGTGTTTGGAGGAGTTCACCCATTGACTAGGTTGGGTGAGATTTAGAATGATGGTGTAGTGGCTTTGATGGATCGTAATCTTGTATGGTTGAAGAGGTCTAGTTAAGTAAAGTTTTGCTTTTCGTCTTAATATGTTTTGGGTTCTTGGTGAGGAGTGGTAGAGAGGAGGTCTTTTCCCAAGGGGGAGATGGTGACTCTTGGTACTAAGTGGCTTATGTGTGTGTGCTTAAAGTTTATTGACGATGTTTTGGTATTTGTTAAGGCTCTTTGGAAGGTTCATCTTGTCTAAAGTGTCTCTCGGGGAGCAGGCATGGAGAAATAATGTACATATCTCTATAATTCTATTAAAGCTTATGATGACATGCCAAGTCCTTTTCATGATTCCAAGCATTATGTTTCAGCCTCTATGTCATTTGTATACATCCATGTTTATGTTAACAAGTTCATGAAGATTTTTGACACATATGTTGATATTCTGAAAATGGTGTCTTAAATATATTGTTGCACTCTTATTGGGGCTGATCTGTTCATGTTCACTCTTATGATGTACTCTTTGACATTTGGGGACGAATGTTCCTAAAGGTGAGATATTAAAAGACCCTAAAAGTGCCTGAAAATGTGCCTCGGAAGTGCTCAGAATCGTATTTTCTATATATCAAAAACTTCATTCGTTATTTCAAAAATTTGACTTTATATTCTTGTTCAAGGGGTCAAATTGAGTGAGAAATAGGTCTAACTCAAATTTTAGAGCAACTGTATCAAAATTTGAAAATCGCAAAAAATGCGATTAAGGAGAGTCAAATTTAAATTAGCATATCTCTTAGGACATAATAAATAAGGCGACCCATGACCAACCATCTTAAATCCTCTTGAATTAGCTATCCAATTCACTTAATTTCACCTCATTCCGAGTTC
>DF357723.1:53273-79886 GCA_000787875.1 Solanum virginianum
TCCGAGTTCGGATGAAGGATTTATGCCCATTTTTGTAGAAATCATTTGCGAAGAAAATGCAAATTCAACTGAGGTTAGCGCAACACTTCCGCAATGCACCCCTATTGTTTCGGTGTGCATATTTTAATTTTTTAGACCAAAGACTTATAAGTCTTGGGCCTAAAGGTTCCCACACTTGAAAATACCTATACTAAGCCTTATTTCACCCTCATATCATCCTAAACACTCCCCAATACTCACTCAAAACACTTAGCCAAATATTTACTCCCAAATTCAAGTCCAAAAACCCTTATTCGGATCGAAGGATTTCCACTCAAGCTTCAAGTCTCCATCACTAATCTTCTTCATGGTTTCTCCAAAAGCTAAGGTATGTGGTCTTGAACCATTGGGTTCTTTCACCCATAGTGCCTAAGCTTCCTATTTACTTATATTGCATTATTTTAATTTCCTTTTACATGTTGGTTTTGTATATTAACAAATTTTACTGCATGGTGATTTGAGTTCATGAAAGTATGGTTGTTTTAGCATGTTTTGACCTCTAAATCTTGGATCTAATGTTGGATTTGATGAAGGCTCTTGATGTATGTTGCTTGAGGGTGTTACAAAGTGTTAATTATTGGTTTTACATGGGATTTATTTGCATGTTTTCACTCTTGAATTGCATGGTTTTACACTAGTACTACAAAGCTGCCAAGTTTTTTGATTAAATGTCCGGCTAGGGTTTCTTGAGGAATAGAAGGTCCAATGCATGTCTTATGAGTTGAATGATATTATGATGATTATATGATGATAAAATGATGTATGTGATGACCAAATCCTGAGAAAAAGGGAATATTATGTATATAAGGATGAAAGGAATGTATATATGTGTTTAAATCTTGTAAAGCACCTATGGTATTGCAAGTGAATTGTTGGGCTCACATGTTGTTATGTTCTTGTGAATTGTTGATGAGTTGTTGGATTCTTATGCTAAGGTTTATGATCTTGTCAATTGTGAAGCTAAACTAGGAGGGATTATAAACTATGTTATAAGCTTTACCCTCATGTGCAAGGCCATTCCTACATGTAGGGGTTAAGAGCTATGTTGAACACATTACCCTCATGTATGAAGTTATGATATACGCTTACTCATTTCTATATGTTGGGGTTATGAATTATGTGATACTCCTTACCCTCATGTATAATTTAGGGTTATTCTAGGTACTCATTTGATGTTATGCTATATACTCATATCCACACGTAGGGGTTATGAATTATGTGATACTCCCTACCCTCATATTTGGTTTGAGGTTATGCAAGGTATACACATGTAGGGGTTATGAACCCATACTACCTTTTACCCTCATGTGCTATTCCTTTACTCATTTCTACATATAGGGGTTATGAACTATGATGTACTACTTACCCTCATGTATGATTTGGGTTATGCTAGCTACTCATACTATATCCCTCACTCCGTAGTACAAGGTAATTGGATGAGCTAATTATGTTATCTTATTGGGTTAAGTGAGCTATGTAAAAGTTATTATTTTCAAGCATGTTTTACTACAAGTATTGTTCATGCGTGCAATGTTGCTAATATACTATCTCTTGTTATGATTATGCATTTTGATTACATTGCCTATCTCTTATTGCATTACATCCCACGTACTTAGTATATTCCATCGTACTAACGCATACTCTATGCCTACATAATATCAACATGTAGGAACTGGAGCCCCGCTTGAGCATATCTACCTACGTGGATAGTAGGGTTTCACTCAAGCTTGTTGGTGAGTCCTCCATTCCGAAGACGTTGATCTACATTTCTTATGCTATGTATTGATACCTTCTTCTTTATTGTCTTTTTGACTATGAGGGTGAGCCCAGTTAGTTTGTCTTTGCCCCTACTAAGTATCTATGTCTAGAGGTGTTGTTGGAAATGTTATATATTATGTTTGAGCTTTGACTCAACTATGTTATTTAAGTATTAAACTCTCTCTCTCTCTCTCCCTTAATCCCAATTCCTCTTTGTTCATGTTTCTTATGTTGTTTTATATTGCTTTCACGACTAAGGATGTGTAGTTATATGCTTTAAGGCTTGTTTGGGGTTCCTTCGGGTTCCCCAATCATTGGTCATGTCTAGGCCCTAGGCTTGGATCATGACAGAGTTGGTATCAAAGCACTAGCTTGATAGATCCTCGGAGTCTAACACACCATGTCGATTAGAGTCTTATCCATGGTTGTGTTGTGCACCACAACTATGAGTAGGACGCTATGAGTCATTTTAGGAGATGTTTCCCTTGTTCATGTTCTAAGTCTTACTATAGAGTTAGAGTAAGTCCTTGTCCTCCTATCAATTGTTCTTTTCCATGCTAGTTGATCATGCCTAATGCAAGAGGAAAACGGGGTCGCACCCTCGAGGAGCAACTGACCAATAGGGATCTTAGGGATGGTCTCACCTTACTTGCACAAGTTGTGGCTGATCAAGCCAATCAAGGGGTCCAAGCCCCTTATGCTCCTACACCAGCTTCTCGGATGAGAGACTTCATGAGGATGAACTCACTGGAGTTCCATGGATCAATAGTGGATGAGGACCCACAAGAGTTTATTGATGAGCTTTGTAAGGTATTGACCATAATAGGTATTAGATCGGAAGATAAGGTGGAGTGCATGGCCTACTAACTCAAGGGGATAACACATCTATGGTATAACGAATGGAGGGAGGATAAGGGAATCCACAATGTGATGCTTTGGGAGGAGTTCAAGGCGACTTTTCTTAGTCGATTCTTCCCTCTTGAGCTTAGGGAAGCCAAATTGGTAGACTTCATAAATTTGAGACAAGGATCAATGAGTGCGATAGACTATTCCCACAAGTTCGGTCAACTTTCTAAGTATGCTCAGCACTTAGTTGCCAACCTAAGAGACAGAATGAACAAGTTCGTTATGGGTGTATCCGAATTGGTGAGTGAAGAATATCGATTCGCTATGTTGATTAGTGATATGGACTTGTCCCATTTGATGATCTATGCTGAACAAATGGAGGTGGAGAAGCTTAGAAAGAAATGGAGTGGGGAGTCCAAGGGGGCTTGATTTGAGGATGACCGATTCCAAGAATGCGATGGTGGAATAAGATTTCCAAAATGCCTAAAATGTGAAGGGCATTATCATGGCAAATGCTCAAAGAATTCAAGGGCATGTTATGGGTGTGGGAAAGAAGTTCACAAGGTTATTGATTGCCCTTATCCGGAATAAGGGTTAGAAGGGCTGTCCTTAAGGCCAAGGTGAGTTTCTTTGACTTTTATGTGTAATGCCTTGAAAGATTCGGGTGTCTGTGTTCCCTTCATTTCTCTTCTTGTTACTTGTGGGTTTCATGTGTCTTCCGGGTGGTTATGTGAACCTTTGGTGTTTACTCCTTTGTTGAGTCTATTGTTGCTAGATAGTCATTGGTATTTTTTTGTGTTCTTATTGTATTAGGCCTTGCATTGTGACTTACTGGATTCGATATGGTGAATTTTGATGTCATTCTTGTGTTGGATTAGTTGCATGTAGGTTGTGTCTTCATTGATAGTAGGACTCGTAGAGTTTAATCCCAATTTCCTTTTAAACCCATCTTTGAGTGTTAGTGAAGGGATAAGTCCGTTTCTTATTTTAAGGTACAATTGATCTCTATTGGGTTGTGCTTATCATCTTGTGAGAATTGGAGGTGTTGAACCTAAGTTGTTTTTCTTATAGAATTGTTATTGGTGGTATATGAGTCCTTGATCTCCATTCTGATATCTTGAATTTGGGGTGGTGTCTTATGGTTTGACTTATGCACTGGTCATGTCTTTATGTCTCATGAATAGGGTCTTTAATCCATACCTGGTTATGTTGTGATGGTCCTTGGTGATGATGTGTTGATTGTTTCTAGAAGTGAGGAGGAGCTTGTGAATCTTTGGTGGGTGATGTTTTGAATTTGGAGGAGATGAGGTTGCTTGTTAGTTATGGAAAGTGAAGGCCTTTGGGTGGTAAGAAGGTGGTTGGAGGAGTTTACCGGTTGGCTAGGTTCAGTGAGGTTTATATTAGTGGTGTAGTGGCTTTGATGGATCGTAATCTTCTATGGTTGAAGGGGTCTAGTTAAGTAAGGTTTTGATTTTTGTCTTGATATGGTTGGGGTTCTTGGTGAGAAGTGGTAGAGAGGAGGTCTTTTCCTAAGGGGGAGATGGTGACTCTTGGTACTAAGTGGCTTGTGGGTGTGTTGAAAGTTGATTGATAGTGTTTTGGTGTTCGTGTTCGTTAAGGCTCTTTGGAAGGTTCGTCTAGTCAAAAGTGTCTCTCAAGGAGCGGACACGGAGAAAAAATATTCGTATCTCTTTCATTCTATTCAACCTTATAATGACATGCCAAGTCCTTTTCATGATTCTAATCATTATGTTTCAGCCTCTTTGTCATTTGATACATCCATGTTTATGTTAACAAGTTCATGATTATTTTTGACACATATATTGATATTTTGAAAAGAGTGTTTTAAATATATTGTTGCATTCTTGTCGGAGCTGATTTGTTCATGTTCACTCTTACCATGTAAGTTTCTTTGACACTCAGGGATGAATGTTCCCAAGGCGGAGGTATTGAAACGACCCCAAAAGTACCCGAAAATGTGTCTTAGAAGTGCCCAGAATCATAATTTTCATATAACTAAAAATTTGTTCCTAATTTCAAAAATTTGATTTCATATTCTTATTCAGGGGGTCGAATTGAGTGGGAAATAGGTTTAACTCAAATATTAGAGCAACCGTATCAAAATCCTAAAATTGCAAAACATGAGATTTAGGAGGGTCAACTTTAAAGAGGCATATCTCTTAGCACACAAAGAACTGGGTGGCCATGAATACCAAATTAAAGTCCTTTGAATAAGCTTTTCAATGCACTTAGTTTTCCTTAATTCCGAGTTTGGATTAAGGGTGCATACCCATTTTCGTAGGACTCATTTGTGTAGAAAATGCAAATTCCAGTGAAGTTCGCGCGATACTTTCGCGATGCGCCCCTGTTGTTTTTGGTGTCTGTTTTAATTTTTTCTGTCCAAGACTTATAAGTCTTGGGCCTAAGGGTTCCCATACTTGAAAATACCTATTTTTAGTCTTATATCACCCTCATATCATCCTAAACACAAAAATATATAGCAAAATATTTACTCCCAAATTCAAGTCACAAAACCCTCATTCGAATCTAAGGATTTCCACTCTAGCTTCAAGTCTCTATCTCTAATCTTCTTCAAGGTTTCTCCAAAAGCTAAGGTACGTGGTGTTGAACCATTGGGTACTTTCACCCATGGTGCCTAAGCTTGCTTTGTATTTAAATAGCATGATTTAAAGTTGATTTTACATATGGGGTTTGTATTTTAAGAAATTTACTGAACAGTGATTTGAGTTCATGAAAGTATGCTTGTTTTAGCATGTTTTGAGCTCTAAATCATGGATCTAATGTTGGATTTGATGAAGGGTCTTGATGTATATTTCTTGAGGGTGTGACAAAGTGTTGATTAGTGATTTTACATAGATTTACTTGCATGTTTTCACTCTTGAATTTCATGGTTTTACACTAGCACTACACACACGCCAAGTGTTTGATAAAATGTCCGGCTAGGATTTCTTGAGGAATTGAATGTCCAATACATGTCTTATAAGTTGAATGATGTTATGATGATTATATGATGATGAAATGATGTATGTATGTGATGACCAAATGATGAGAAAAAGTGAATATATGTATATAAGCATAAAAGGAATGTATATGTGTGTTTAAATCATATAAAGCACCTATGGTATTGCAAGTGAATTGTTAGGCTCTCATGTTGTTATGTTCTTGGGAATCGTTAATGAGTTATTGAGTCCTTATGCTAAGGTTTATGCTCTTGTGAATTATGAAGCCTACTAGAAGGAGTTATGAACTATGTTATGAATTGTTGATGTGCTGTTGGATTCTTATGCTAAGGTTATGCTCTTGTCAATTGTGAAGCCTACTAGGACGGGTTATGAACTATGTTATATGTTTTACCCTCATGTGCAAGGTTATTTTGACATGTAGGGGTTATGAACTATGTTGACCACCTTACCCTCTTATACAAAGTTATGATATACACTTACTCATTTCTACATTAGGGTTATGACTTATGTGATACTCCTTACCCTCATGTATGATTTGAGGTTATGCTAGGTACTCATTTGAGGTTATGCAATATACTTATATCCACACATAGGTGTTATGAATTATGTGATATTCCATACCCTTGTGTTTGGTTTGAGGTTATGCAAGGTGTACGTATGTAGGGGTTATGAACCTATTTTACCTTTTACCCTCATGTGCCATTTCTTTACTTATTTCTACATGTTGGGGTTGTGAAATATGATGTACTCCTTACGCTCATGTATGGTTTGGGGTTATGCTAGGTACTCATGCTATATCTCTCACCCTCTAGTACAAAGTAATTAGATGAGCTACTTATGTTATCTTGTTGGGCTAAGTAAGCTATGTAAGAGTGATTATTTTCAAGCATATTTTACTACAAGTATTGTTCATGCATGCCATGTTGCTAATATACTATCTCTTGTTATGATTATACATTTTGATTACATTGCCTATCTCTTGTTGTATTGCATCCCACATACTTAGTATATTCCCATGTACTAACGCATACTGTATGCGTACATGATATCACCATGTAGGAACCGGAGCCCCACTTAAGCATCTCTACCCATGTGGCTTGTACGGTTTGACTCAAGCTTGTTGGTGAGTCCTCCATTTTGAGGACATTGGTCTACGTTTCTTATGCTATGTATCAATACCTTCTTCTTTTTTTCTATTTTGACTATAAGGGTTAGCCCGGCTGCTTTGTCTTTGCTCCTGCTAAGTATTTATGTTTAGAGGTATTTTTGGACAACTTATGTATTATGTTTGAGCTTTCACTCAACTATGTTATTTAAGTATTAAACTCTCTCTCTCTCTTTCCTTAGTCCCAATTCTCCCTTGTTCATGTTTCTTATGTTATTTTATATCACTTCTGGTATGAAGCATTTGCAATGATATGCTATGAGGCTTGTTCGAGGTTCCTCCGGGTTCCCCAATCGCTGATCACGTCTAGGCCCTAGGCATGAATCGTGATATTAGAAGACCCATACCAAAAAATAATTTTCGCTAATTTTTTGGAAAACAATGGTTGTCCGCGATGGAATCGCGCTGTGCTAAGGACACAAAGAAGTGTTAGCTTTTTCTTGTTTTTCTATTTCAGCCTAGGGCATTGGGGTTATAGCCCTATGCCCATTTAAAACATGAAATCTCCCATACTTAGTCATTTTTCAACTCTATATTACTTAGAAACCCTCTCTAAAACCTCTCTAAGACTTTACCAATTTTCTCATTCAAATCTAAAAAATTCAAGCTCAATTTTGGGACTCAAGGATTCAATCCAAGCATCAAGTTTCCTTCAAGCTCATCTCAACAAAACCCAAGTTTAAGGTACGTGGGTTTCATCCATTAGGTTCTTTCACCCATGGAGCCCAATGTTTTTTTATGAAAACTGCATATATTCAAGTTCTAATATCTATGAGTATCTCTTATTATGGATTATGAATAGAAATTAAGTTGGGGTTTTATGAAATATTTCTTGATTATGCATGACTATCTTTTTCAATCTTATACCATGAATTGGTTTTGTCAATTGATACTATGCATGTTTTGAGCTATGAAACTATGCTTTATCATGATCTTTTGTAATGGATTTCAAGGTACCCTGCATGAGGGTATTACTACATGTTGCTGGGTTGATTTGCATTAAGTTAACTCATCTTATTTCACTCTTGAATTGCATGACTTTGAACAAGTATCATGAACCCACCATGTGTTTGATAAAATGTCAAGTCAAGAATTCTCAAGTTGTTGATAATCTATTTCATGATTTACAAGTCAAGTGATTATATGATGATTAAGGGCTTTCAAGCATGTATTGAATTCATGAAAAGTATCTATGATTTTACAAATATCAAGTTAAGCCCTATTTCATGATTTTTAACTCTTGTGAGCCATCCATGTTATTGTAAGGGTTCATTATTATTACTTTCATGAATCAAGTTAAGCTTACCATTAGAGGTCAACATGTTTCAAGAGATACTCATGTCATGTTTCATGTCTCTTACAATTTATTAATCTTATGATTATTTTAAGTATTCGTGGAATTAGACTTAGCACCGATTGAGTTCTTTAGAAGGGGGCTCGACGCAAGGGGTCCTTACATAAATTCTTTAGTCTCTAAACTATGTGCCAACATAGTATTATATTTTATGCTTGCTATACTAGTGGATCCATCTAGTGCCCTTTATCATGCTTGGTATGCCTTGGCAAGTAGACCACACTTCACTAGGGGGTGTCATGCCGGGTCTCCTGAACTGAGGGGGTGTCAGGCCTCAGAGTCCAAGTTATAGCTGCTTCGTCAATGTCGGTTGAGGCTTCTTTTCATATATGTATGATATATTAAGCAAGTTGAATAATTTAGAAGCATGTTTTATTATAAGCATTGATCGTGCATGCAATATTGAGATTATATATATCCATTGATTATGATTATGCATTTTGAGTTTATTGGCTTATGTCTTTGTTGCATTGCTTCCCATATACTTTGTACATTCAAATGTACTAATGCATACTCTATGCTTGCATGATATCACCATGTAGCAACCTTAGCTCCTTTGTATCATCCTCCTCCACGTAGCTAGTTCGATGCTCGGAGAAAGCTTTGATGAGTCCTCAATTCTAGGGACAATATCTACTTATTTCATGTTATGTTTGAGACTACTTTACTATGTTGAATACTTATTATTATAAGGATGAGCATAGAAAGGTTCTTGGCCCTCGCTCTAATCTAAAGTAGAGTTGTTGTTGGATACTATGTTTGTGTATACTTTCGAGCTTGACTTATCTTATATCTCTATGTTTATGAAAGATTTCCTTTAGCCCTGCCTCCCTTTTTATACATGATTCTTGTCTATGCTTATTTTTACTTCTGCAACCAAGGATGTGTGCATGTTATGATCAGGAAGCTTGTTTGGGTTATCTTCAGATTCATTGTGTCACGTCTAGGTCCTAGGCTTGGGTTATGAAAATCTTGGTATCAGAGCACTAGGTTGTTAATGATCCTTGAAATCCAAGACATTGCGTCAATTAGAGCCTTATTCATGGCTATGAAGCATGCCACAACTATAAATGGGAGGTTATCAGGCGTTTTATAAAATGTTTCACTTCTTTATGATCTATGTCATACGGTAGAGTTGAATCCTCTAGGAATTATTACTGATTTCTAACCATTATGTTTCAGAATATGTCTCAAGCTGTTCAGAATGGTGGACGGAATGATAACCATCTTTCACTTGGGGATCAACTTCCCAACAGTGACATATCAAACGCGAAGGTTCGCAATGCTTTATTGTTATTTGCCAATGTTTTAACCACTCAATTCAATCAACAATTGGGTGTCCCGAAACTTCAAAGGACAAGAGGAGGGAGGTGAAGGCTAAGAGGGCCCGAGTTGACGGTGCCCCATCTTCTACTAGTCCATCGGTTCACAAGTACAAAAAGAAAAGTATCCTTTTTTCCACTTGTCAAGGGTGTGGCAAGAAACATCAAGAAAGGTGTTTGGTAGGCACCGAAGGTTGTTCAAGTGTGGCGGTGTTGGGAATAATATGGGAGATTGCCCGATGGCCTTAAAGGAAAGAAGAAGAAGGGCTCAATTCGAGAGTAGGCTTCCATATGTTAAGCTTGGTGGCAATGGTGGAGCGACCTATCCTAGATTCCCAAAATGTGAAAGGAATCATCATTGTAAGTGCTTGAGGGATTCAAATGCTTGTTGTGGGTGTGGGAAAGTAGGCCACAAGCTTGTTGATTGCCCTTATGTTCAAAACAAAGATAGAGATGGTCGTCCTTGAGGCTAAGGTGCTAAGGTGAGTTAAAGTGCACAAGGTGGTGCCAAGGGTATTGATGTTCAAGTTCGTCCTACATGCCACAGGTGTGGAAGGTACCATAAGGGAGATTGTTTGGCTGGTTTAAGTGCATATTTTGAGTGTGGCGTAAAGGATCACAAGTAAGACATTGTCCATAGGGTATAAGGAATTTTGAGGATGACCGTCAGCGATCTCAACCATACCTCTCTAGGGGTTACTAGACTTGGCATGGTGCTTCACCGGTATGTTACAAATTTTGATTATGATATGTATGCATTGACGGATCCGGCTGCCACTCCTTCTTTTATTACTTTTTTTTATTAATAAGCTTTATATGTGTCCCAAATTGTTGGGTGAACCTTATGAAGTGTTTACCCCCGTTAGAGAGTCCATTGTTGCTAAAAGAGTCTATAGAAATTATCTTGTGTTCATATTGCATAAAGTCTTGTCTTGCGATTTTGTTGAATTAGATATGGTGGATAAAGATATCATTCTTGGGATAGATTGGCCATATGCATATTATGCTTCCATTGATTGTAGAACCCATAGGGTTAAGTTCCAATTCCCTAAAGAGCCTATCCTAGAGTGGGAAAGTTGTAACGTGGTAGTCAAGGGTAGGTTCATTTCTTGTCTTAAAGCCCAAAAGTTGATTTCTAAAGGGTTGCATTTATTACCTTATAAGGGTTAGGGATGTTGAGTCTAAAGTCCTTCCTATTGAGTCGTCTTCGGTGGTCAATGAGTTTCTTCATGTCTTTCCTGATGAGCATCTCGGTATTCCTCCCGAAAAAGGAAATAGAGTTTTGTAAAGACCTCCTTTCCGATACTCAACCCATTTCTATTCTCCTTTACCATATAGCCCCGATAGAATTGAAGGAGCTAAAAGATCAATTGATGGACTTATTGGAAATGGATTTCATAGGGCCTAGAAAGTCACCTAGGGATGCATCAGTATGGATTGTGAAGAAAAAAGGATGGTTCCCTTAGAATGTGCATCAATTACCGGCAGCTCAATAGAGTCACTATAAAGAACAAGTACCCTCTACCAAGGGTTGATGACCTTTTTGATCTACTACCAGGGGCTAATCACCTTTGAAAGATTGATCTTTGATATGGATACCACCAAGTGGGAGTGAGGGAGCGATATTCCCAAGATGGCTTTTTGGACTAGGTATAGGCATTTTGAATTTGTTGTAATGTCTTTTGGCTTGACTAATGCACCGGCTGCACTTATGGTTCTCATGAATAGGGTCTTTAAACCCTACCTTGATATGTTTGTGGTGGTCTTCATTGATGATATTGATTTATTCCCGTAGTGAGGAAGAGCATGTGAATCACTTGAGGGTGGTGTTGCGAATTTTAAGGGATGAGAGGTTGTATGCTAAATATGAAAAATATGAATTTTGGTTGAAAGAAGTTGCATTTTTGGGGCATGTCGTATCAGGTGATTGCATTAAGGTAGTTCTTAAGAAGAAGGGGGTGATAAGGAATTGGCCTAGACCCTTGACTCCATCAGATATTAGGAGTTTCTTGGGTTTGGCGGGGAGGTTTATAAATGGTTTCTCTTCTATCGCTTACCCTATGACTAAGTTGACACAAAAGAAGGAAAAGTTTGTATAGACCGATGAATGTGAGGAGAGTTTTCAAACTTTGAAGGATAAGCTTATCTCCGCTCCTATCTTAGCTCTACAGGAATGCTTAGAGAGAGTTGTGGTTTATTGGTGATGCCTCAAGAATCAGATTGGGGTGTGTTTTGGTGTGAAATGGTAAGGTGATAGTATATGTATCTAGGCAACTTGGGGTGCATGAGAAAAATTATCCCACCCATGATCTTAAATCGGCGGCTATGGAGTTTGCTTTGACAATTTGGTGTTACTAATTGTATGGGGTTCATGTTGATATGTTTACCAACCACAAGAGTCTCCAATATGTGTTCACCCAAAAAGATCTTAACTTGAGGCAAAGACGGTTGTTAGAGCTCCTTAAAGATTATATATGAGTGTGCATTATCATCCCGAAAAAGCTAATGTTGTGATCGATGCTCTAAGTAGATTGTCCATAGGTATTCTAGCTCATATTGATGATGGTGGCAAAGAGGTGGCTAGAGAAGTTCACCGGTTGGCTAGATTGGGGGTTAGGTTGGGTAAAGTTGAAAATAGTGGTGTAGTGGTTATTGATGGTTCTAAATCGTCCTTGATTGTAAAGGTAAAGCCGAAACAAGGTCGTAAAGTTGAAAATAGTGGTGTAATAGTTGTTGATGGTTATAATTCTTCGTTGGTTGAGGAAGTAAAGGCAAAATAAGATCTTGACGCCGCCTTGCTAAAGTTGAAGGCCTTGGTGAGAGATGGTAAAGTGGGGGTTTTCTCCCAAGGGAGAGATGGTTCCCTTAGGTACCAAAGTAGGTCGTGTATGCCTAATGTTGATGACTTAAAGGAGTGATATTTAAGGAGGCCCATAATTCATCCTACTCTATTCACCTCGGTTCCATAATGTAGAGATTTAAGGGAGACTTATTGATGGGATGGTTTCAATTACACCGGACTTGGTAATGGATACCATGGAGGAAGTGAGGATATGAAGGAAAAGGTTGAAGAGAAAAGATGTAGCATCCGTTAAGGTCCTTTCGTTGGATCAATGAATTGGAAGTGTCACTTGGAAAGCCGAGGCAGGCATGAAGAAGCGATATTCGTACCTCTTTCACTCTATTCAAGCCTAAGATAATAAAATCAGTCTTATCCATGATTTCAAGCCCTATGTTTCAACCCTAATGTCATTTTGCATACATTTATGTTCATAGTAACAAGTTTATGGTGATTTTGACGTTCATGTTGAGATTGTTTTTGAAAATGATGTTTAAATGCATTTGTTGTACACTTATCGGGCTTAAATCTTCATAATTACTTCTCCTACGCATGTTTCTTTGGCACTCGAGGACGAGTGTTCCCAAGGGGGAGATATTGAAACGCCACATATGTGCTTTGGAATGCCCCATAATCGTAATTTTCATATATCTCAAAATTCGTGTGTGATATCAAAAATCCAACTTCATAATCTTGATTAGGGGGCAACATTGAGTGGAAAATGGGTATAACCTAGAATTTAGAAGACACTTAGCGAAAAATAATTTTTGCTAGTTTTTCAAAAAACAGTGGTTGTCTGCGATGGGTCGGTGTCATACCAAGGATGCGGACCAGTGTTAGGTTTTTCCTTGATTTTCTATTTCAGCCAAGGGCATTGGGGTCATAGCCTCATGCCTATTTAAAATGTGAAATCTCCGATACTTAGCCATTTTCAACTCTATATCAATCAAAAACCCTCTCTAAAACCTCTCTAAGACTTTGTCAATTCTCTCATTAAAATCAAAGAAATTCAAGCTCAATTTTGGGACTCGAGGATTCAATCCAAGACTCAAGTTTCCTTCAAGCTCATCTGAAGAAAACCCAAGTTTAAGGTATGTGGTTTCATCCATTGGGTCCTTTCACCCATGGAGCCCATCTTCTTTTTTGTGAAAATTGCATGTTTCCAAGTTGTAATACCAATAGGTATCTCTTATTATGGATTATGAATATAAATTATGTTGAGGTTTTATGAAATATTGATTGATTATGCATGACTATCTATTTCAAGCTTATACTATGAATTGATTTTGTCTACTGAGACTATGCATGTTTTGAGTCATGAAACTATGCTTTATCATGATCTTTTGTAAGAGATTTCAAGGTACCCTACATGAGGGTTTTACTATATGTTGCTGGGTTGATTTGCATTAAGTTTACTCATCTTACTTCACTCTTGAATTGCATAACTTTTAACAAGTATCATGAAACCACCATGTGTTTGATAAAATGTCAAATCAATAATTCTCAAATTATTTATGATCTATTTTATGATTTACTAGTCGAGTGACTATATAATGATTAAAGGCTTTCAAGCATATATTGAATTCATGAAAATTATCTATGATTTTACAAGTATCAAGTTAAGCCATATTTCAAGATTTTTGCCTCATGTGAGCCATTCATATTATTGCAAGGGTTCATTATTATTACTTTCATGTTTCAAGTTAAGCTCACCATTAGAGGTCAACATGTTTCAAGAGATACTCATGTCATGTTTCATATCTCTTACAAGTTATTAAACTTATAATTCTTTTAAGTATTCCGTGGGATTAGACTTAGCACCGATTGAATACTTTAGATGGAGGATCGACCCAAGGGGTCCTTACATAAAGTCTTTAGTCTCTAAACTATGTGCCAACATAGGATTATATTTTACCCTTCCTATACTAGTGGATCCATCTTGTGCACTTTATCATGTTTATGATGCTTGGTTTTCCTTGGCAAGTAGACCACACTTCGCTAGAAGGTGTCATGCTCGGTTATCTGAACCGAGGAGGTGTCACGCCTCGGAGTCCAAGTTGTAGTTACTTTGTCTATGTTAGTTGAGGTCCCTTCCCACATATGTATGATAAATTATGCAAGTAGAATGATTTACAATCATGTTTTATTACACGCATTGATCATGCATGCCATATTGAGATTGCATATATCTATTAATAATGATTATGCATTTTGAATATATTGGCTTATGTCTTTGTAGCATTTATCCAACATACTTAGTACATTCAAATGTACTAACACATACTCTATGCCTGCATGATATTAGCATGTAGGAACCAAAGCTCCTTTTTATCATCCTCCTCCACGTGGCTAGTTCAGTTCTCGGAGAAAGCTTTGGCGAGTCCTCAATTTCGAGGACAATATCTACTTATTTCATGTTATGTTTGAGACTTCTTCGTTATGTTGAATACTTATTATTATAAGGGTGAGCCTGGAAAGTGTCTTGGGCTTACTCCAATCTAAAGTAGAGGTATTTTTGGATTCTAAGTTTGTGTACACTTTCACTCTTGACTGATCTTATGTCTTTATGTTTATGAAAGATTTCTCTTAGCCGCGCCTCCCTTTTTTTAATTGATTCATGTCTATGGTTATTTTTACTTCCTCAACTAATGATGTGTGCATGTTACAATCAAGAGGCTTGTTATGGTTGTGTTCGGACTTCTCATTCATAATGCCATGTCTAGATCCTAGGCTTAGGTCATGAAAAATATAGGTGAATAGGTATGTGGATCCATGGGTAATCAATCAAAGATCATATGATTCCTCGACCCTATCATAGGTGAATAGGTATGTGGATCCATGGGTAATCAATTAAAGATCATCTGATTCCTTGATCTTGTGCTGACACATGGCACTCGATCTAAAATAGCATGTGGGATTAGACTTAGCATCGATTAAGTACTTTAGATAGAGGCTCGACCTAAGGGGTCCTTACATAAAGTCTTCAGTCTCTAAACTATGTGCCAACATAGGATTATATTTTACCCTTGCTATATTAGTGGATCCATCAAGTGCACTTTATCATGTTTATCATGCTTGGTTTGCCTTGGCAAGTAGACCACACTATGCCGGGGGGTGTCATGCTCCATCACCTGAACCGAGGGGTGTCACGCCTCGGAGTCCAAGTTGTAGGTACTTTGTCTATGTTGGTTGGGGTCCCTTCCCACATATGTGTGATATATTATGCAAGTAGAATGATTTATAAGCTTGTTTTATTACAAGCATTGATCATGCATGCCATATTGAGATTGCATATATCCATTAATTACGATTATGTATTTTGAATATATTGTCTTATGTCTTTGTTGCATTTATCACACATACTTAGTACATTCAAATGTACTAACACATACTCTATGCCAGCATGATATCAGCATGTAGGAACCGAAGCTCCTTTTTGTCATCCTCCTCCACATGGCTAGTTTTGTTCTCGGAGAAAGCTTTGGTGAGTCCTCAATTTCGAGTATAATATCTACTTATTTCATGTTATATTTGAGACTCCTTGCTATGTTGAATACTTATTATCATGAGGTTGAGCCCGAAAAGTGTCTAGGAACCCACTCCAATCTAAAGTAGATGTGTTTTTGGATACTAAGTTTGTGTATACTTTCGTTCTTGACTAATCTTATATCTTTATGTTTATGAAAGATTTCCCTTAGCCGCGCCTCCCTTTTTTACTTAATTCATGTCTATGCTTATTTTTACTTCCTCAACCAATGATGTGTGCATGTTCCGATCAAGAGGCTTGTTTCGGTTGTCTTCGGACTTCTCATCCATCGTGCCACGTCTAGGCCCTAGGCTTGGGTCGTGAAAAATATAGGTGAATAGGTATATGGATCCATGGGTAATCAATCACAGATCATCTGGGTCCTCGACCCTGTGCCGACATGTGGCACTCGATCTAAAATAGCACGTGGCCCTTGATCTAAAATATACATGCAGAATGGTGGGTCATATCCCTCGCAGGGGAAAGAATCCCTCTCTCATAAATAGTGTTTCTCAACTCAGAAAATCAATCATGGGGCCTCGCCCCTAAAATAGATTCAGCAGGGTCCTCGACCCATATTAATTGGTATATAACATAACTCATAGGGTTTGCGACCTAGAACATCGATAAGTGGTCAGTCCTTCGAATCGACATCCAACGACCGATGCTTAGGTGCATCCACCAGGACACAGACCATGGGGTGTATACCCCGTGGACTCAGATACCTGAACATAGCTACTGGTGCTTGAACAACAACACAGAGCATCATCTAGGACTCATGGTATCAATCAATCATTTACTCAACCAATCTATCTGGATTCGACACTCTAAGTTAATGTCATGCCTAGAGTCAATATAGGTATCCCAAAATCACCATCCCTCTAATATTAACAACTACACCCCTATCTCAGATATACAAGAGCAACTAGCCAAACTAACCTCAAGATCTCATAAGGCCCAATATCTATCTCAGATATACAAGATCGAAACCCAGCAGCTAGCACGGGATTGCATGTCTCGATAATTAGTAATAAAATCATATCTAACATGCAGTAATCCAGTTAACCATAGGTAATCGAAAATGTAGCATGATAATAACAACTATATGATAAATTCCCATAATGACTAGGCTCAATAGGAGCATATCTAAATTAGAAACACGTAACAGTATAGCAAGTATCCACAGATAGCCTCATCATATCGCAATAACATTAGTAGTATGCTCTCGCAGACAATAATATATGTTAGAAAGCATATCTGTCTCACATATAAGCTCATATACAACCTTTATCAGGCCTCTCTCTAATCAGTAGTACCTAAAATATCATAACTATAGAATTCATAGCCACTAACTCAAGCACAACTCATCACCACACATACTACACATATCAGCTACAACCAACATTTTATATGCATCTGCATTTCATAAGCATATAGTTCCACTCAGTCGAAGGTTAGGGAAAAGCCTAGCCTACCTGGCTGCCGATGCCTCAAGCTCCAATCACTTCAGCCAAGCTTTTCCTTTTTGAATGACCTCTTAATGCTGCTCAACTATTAAAGATGAAATTCATTATGGTCATGTTGGTTGTATTATCTTGAGAAATGGGTTAGTATAGGCCAAAAGGGCCTAAAATCGGAAAAATGGGCCCTATAACTGAAATAGAAAATAAGAATCTTAAAAATGAACCCCGCGACAACCCAAGCCTACAACCAAATATTTGACCCAAAATGGGCCCTAACAAACTGAGAAAATGTCCAAAAATGAATTTGAAAACTTTACAGGGAAAACATTCTTTTCAAACTTTCTCAATTCGAATTCTAAAAATCCCAAACAATTACAGCCAACATCCAGCATATGAAAGCATTCCTGTCGGAATGTGGAATGTAGAATAGTCTAGGCACAAATTTCATCACCACGACGTTTCTTGCAAAATTCTGAGTCACATGGACCTTTAAATCACCAAAATTGGAGATATCTCGAGGATTTTATGAGTTAGTGAAATTTTGGACCGTGGCTGTCCGCGATGAGCTAAAGCTCATTTATAGACCATAGGGTCCTTCTCCGCGAACCCAGAGCTCAAAGTCCTCAACACTCTCCAAATATAGATTGGGCCCTATGAACACAGATCTCTTGCCAGGATCACCTTCGCGATCGCGACAATGACCTCTGCAAAATCGAAGTAAAATTTCTATTGGTGCTACACCAACTCAACTCCAAACTTCTCTAGCGAATTCCCGGGGCATCTGATCTATTTTTTGCATAGAACAACGTAACAAGAATGGTTTCAATATTCTTGATCAAACGTTGCAATCGGAATTCCCAAAGGAACATTCTACAGAAAAATGAGTGTCTCACATCATTCCAGCTAAAATTAGCTAAAGAACTAAGGGGGTCAAAATGCAATGGGATGACCTTGACAACTGTTGAAAAATAATTCTAAATTGTTTTTGATGTTCGTGAGTTGATCGCACCATCAGTTTTCCATTCCGAGCGCGTTTAGCAAAGTTTTAATAGAAACACACTTTTTAGCTTCTGGTTGAACTCATTTTGCAACTTTCTGCTCAAAATCAAATCAGGTCTTCCACACTCGAACCAACCACCCTCCCAGAACAAATTGGCTATTTCAAAACTAATGAACCGTCAGATTCTCATTTTGAAGCGATTTACTAGGGTTTTGAGGAAACTCTCATTTTAGCCATTTTAACTTCTTGCTAACTTCAAAAGCTGTACAATTCTCAACCAAAGCACCTTATAACAGCCCCAATAGGTTATAATAGGTCTAGAGTTACTATGCAAAAGCTTAGAATAGTAAAAATAACATAGAAAGACAAAATTGACCTACAAGGCCATTAAAATATCCCCCACTTATAAGACTTTCGTCTGCAAAAGTAAAGTAAAATGCATACCTGATGGGCCAAATAGGTCAAGGTACTACTCTACCATTTTTGCCTCCATCTCCTAGGTAGCTCCTCGATTGGATGGTGTTGCCACTGCATCTTAACCATCGGTGTGACCCTGGAACGTAGCTGCCAGGCATCTCCAGCTAAAATGGACACCATCTTTTTGACAAACATCAGACGATCATCCAACTCAACTGAATTGTATTATAACACATGTGACATATTTGGAATGTTCCGACGCAGCATTGACACAGGGAATGTGGGATGAATGACAGACTATGCTGGATGCAGAACTAACTCATAAGCAACTAGCCAAACTAACCTCAAGATCTCATAAGGCCCAATATACCGAGGACTCAACTTACCCCATCTTCTAAACTACATAACCCCCTTTTGGGGCAAAACTCTCAGAAATACATGGTCTTTTACCTAAAACTGCAAGAACCAGCGTCCATGGTCAGTATAACTCTTGTGTCGACTCTAAGCTATCCTCAGCCCATCCTATATAACTCGAACCTTGGCTAAGGCATCTTGCAACAAATCTGTACTGTACAGAGTTGGTTCTAAAGACTCAAAACCACCCAATTGGGATACAATGTCATTGACCATATAATGCCTCAAATAGGTCCATCTGAATACTGGAGTGATAGTAGTTATTATAGGCAAAATCAGCTAACACCAAAAACTAATGCCACTAACCCCCGAACTCCAACAAATAAGCCTATAGCATATCCTCCAAAACATAAATATGTGCAATCGAACTGGCCGTCGGTCTATGGGTGAAAAGCTCTGCTTAAATCAACTCGGGTGCCCAAATCTCGATAAAAACCCCTTAAAAAATTAGAGATAAACTGTAACCCTTGATTAGATATGATAGATACAGGCACCCCATGCAACCAGACTATCTCCTGAATGTAGATACGGGCAAACCGCTTGACACTGAAGCTAGAACGAACTGGAATAAAGTGTGTAAACTTAGTCAACCAATCAATTATCACTCAAATGTAGTCATCACTCCTGAAAGTACAAGGGAGCCCCATAAGAAAGTCCATAGTCATACGCTCCCACTTCAACTCAGGAATGGGTAATGGCTAAGTGTGCCATCGGGCCATTGATACTCACCCTTTACATGCTGGCAACTAAGGCAACACATACATAGTCTTCAATATCTCTCCTCATGCCATCCAAATAGTAATGTTGCCTCAGGTCTCAATACATCTTAGTTGGGCCTAGGTAGATGAATATCATAAATCGTACGCCTTTTGTAGAATCGACTGTACCAAATCCCCCACTCTAAGAACGCACAACCGGCCATCAAATTTAAGAATCCTATCTATATCAAGTGTAGGCTAAACCCCAATATGCTATAACACTTTATCTCGAAGACCCACCCATGACTCATCCTAAAATTATCGGCTCGACTAAGCCCTAATAAGTCAATACTTAGATAGTGACTAAAATATCCAATAGGACCAACATGTTAGCTAGGGAATGAATGTCCAAAGTAAATGGCCGCTCCTCAACAGTCAGGTGTGCTAGGCTACCCATACTCACCGCCTTTTGACTCAAAGCATTCGCTACCATGTTTGCCTTACTCGAATGGTATATAATAGAAATATCATAGTTAGCCAATAACTCGATCCATCACCTCTAGCTGGAATTTAGGTCCCACTGAGTCATAAGACATTGTAGGCTCTGGTGGTTGGTATAAATATCATAATATAGATTGTACAAATAAAGCCTCCAAAAATTGAGTGCAAACGCTACCACTGCCAACTCTAAGTCATGTGTGGGCCTGTAGCTATGCTCATGGGACCATAGCTGACGAGAAACATAAGCAATGACTCAACACTGCTATGTCAATACACAACCTAGCTCGATATAGGAGGCATCACAATATACCACAAAGCTCTCTCCCTCAACAAAGAGGGTTAGAAGTGGAGCAGTAGTCCACAACTCCTTCTGCCTCTAAAAACTAGCCTCACACCAATCGAACCATATAAATGGCACACCTTGGCAAGTTAAATGAGTCAACGGTACGACAATAGCAGAAAACACTTAACAAAGCATTTGTAATACCCTACCAACTCACTAAAACTCTGAATCTCTATAACTGAAATAGGCCTAAGCTAGATATGAATAGCCTCGACCTTAGCTGGATCTACGCTAATACCCTCACAGGACACTACGTGACCCAAGAAAGTCACATACTTAAGACATAACTCATACTTAGAAAATTTAGCATACAACTTGAGATCCCGGAGTGTTTGAACCACAATATCGAGGTTCTAGGCATACTGCTCTTGACTCGATGAATATCCTAGAAAATCATTAATAAATACCATGACAAAGGAGTGCAGATATGGCTAAAATACCTGAGTCATCAAATCTATTAATGTTGCATGGGCATTAGTCATACCAAATGGTATGACTAGGAACTCATCATAGTGCACATAATGGGTATAAAAAGCAGTCTTATGAATATGTTTTGTCTGGATCCTCAACTGGTGATACCTTGATCATAGATGAACCTTAGAAAACATTGAAGCCCCTCGCAACTGAGCAAATAAATGATTAATACATGGCATAGGATATTGATTGCAGTCTTATGAACATCTTTTGTTTGGATCTTCAACTGGTGATACCTTGATCATAGATCAACATTATAAAACATTGAGGCCCCTTGCAACTGATCAAATAAAAGATTAACACATGGCATAGGATATTGGTTTATCACTGTTACCTTATTCATTTTTTGATAATCAATACATATCTAGAGAGTCCCATCTTTCTTAGTCGCAAACAAGGTAGGAGCTTCGCTTGGGGAAACACTCGGCTGAATTAGCACGAAATCTTGCAAGCTCTGAAGATTAGTAATAAGCTCCTTAAGATCTGTGAGATTCATCCGATATGAAAGGATAGATATGGGCTTGGTGCCCAGCTCAACCTCTATCACAAAATTAATCTCCTGCTCAAGCAACCTAGGCAAATCTTTTAGAAACACATCAGCAACTTATATACAATCGGCATGAACCCTACCATAGGAGTCTCGACTATCACATCATGCGAATCAGCTAAACAAGTTGAACATCATGCAGAAATCAATCTCTAGGCCTACATATAGGATATAATACTCGTCGAAACATGACTCATAGACCCTTTCCAAACCACTTGTGAAATCCCCAATATCACCAAGGTAATACTCTTGGAAAAATAGTTTAATATAACATGATGTAGGGCCATCCAATCCATGCCCAAAATAAGATCTAAATTAAGTATATCGAGCAATATCAATTCGACCAATGTGTCAAAACCATAAATAGTTACCTCACAACCTATGCAAACTCGATTAACTATCAACTAATCCTCTATTGAGGTCAATACTCGAATCTAAGAACAAAGAGGCTCCGGAGTCACACCTAGGTGAGAAATATAATATACAAAAACATAAAAAAATGTGGAACTCGTGTCAAATAAAGCTAAAGTTGGTTGTTGGTATACAATAATCATACTTGTGATAGCATTATCAGAAGTCTCGACCCATACTGATGTGGCATAAAAATGGTCTTGACGGTATTCCTCTCTAGCATCACTGCCACCCCCAGCATTACTACTCTTGTCGGGCCTTTTGGAACCCTAAGGATAACCATGTTGGTCCTATATTATTATCTTAGTGCCGACGATCCTGACCCCTACCCCTGGTACCTGGTGTGGGAGCTGATCTAGTGGGTTATGCCATGCCAAGTGTTGTCCTTTGCTCTAGACAGTGTCTGAGCCAATGATCTGGTGCCCCATACCAAAAACAACCTAAAGTAGTCGTTAGAAGCCTGACTACCCATGCCATACAAGTCTCAAAGAGCCCATGTCACTCTCTCTCTATCTGCACCTAGTAGGATATAAGAAGCCAACTGAAATGCCCCAAAAATATCCCAATAATGTGCTTTAGAAATGGCCATTATCATAATTTCCTTATATCTCAAAGTCCATATGCGATATTGAAAATCCGACCTCATATTCTTGATCAGGGGCAAAATTGAGTGGGAAACGGCTATAACCTAGATTCTAGAGGACCTAAAAAAAATAATTTTTGCTAATTTTCCTTATCAGTGTGCATCCGCAACTAGTCCACGATGCGGACTAGGCATGGAGCAGTACAAACTTTCCCTTCGCATTGGCGTGTACCATAAGCAGACGAATGTTGATTTTTCCTTAATTTCCTATTTCAGCCTAAGGGTATTGGGGTTATAACCCCATGCCTACTTATGCGTGAAAACATCTATACATAGCTATTTTTATCTCTATATCACTCAAGACTCTCTCAAAACCCTCTCCAAGACTTAACCAAATATCTCATTCTAATTTAAAAGATTTCAAGCCTAAATTTTGAACTCAAGGATTCTCTTCAAGATCGAAGTTCTCTTCAAGCTGAACTCAAGAAAATCCAATTTTGAGGTATATGGGTTTCATCTGTTGGGTCCTTTCACCCATGGAGCCTAATCTTTCTTTCTAAGAAATTGTATGTTTTCAAGTTGTTTCTTCTGTGGGCATCTCTTATTATGGATTCCAATGATAAGGTATGTTGGGGTTTTATGAAATGATGAGTAATTATACATTTGTATCTACTTCAAGATTATACTATGAGCTTGTTTTGTCTATTGAGATATGTATGTTTTGAGCTATGAAACTATGATCTATTATGAGACTTGATGATGAATTTCAAAGTATCTTACATGAGAGTTTTACTATATGTTGGTGGGTTGACTTATATTAAGTTTTCTCATATTATTTCACTCTTGAATTTGATGATTGTGAACTAGCATTACATACCCACCAAGTATTTGATAAAATGTCTTGACAAGGATACTCAAGTTATTGATGATCTATTACATGGTTTTCAAGTCAAGTGACTTTATAATGATTAAGGGCTTGCATGTATACATTGAGTTCATGAAAAGTATCTATGGTGTTGCAAGTAGAACACACCTTGTTCGGTGGTGACATGCCCAATCACCTTATTGAGGGGGTGACATACCTCAATTACCTTGTTGGGGGTGATATGCCCAAAATATTGAGGGATGGATACCTCGATCACCTTATTGAGGGGTAATATGCCCAATCACCATGTTTTTGGGGTTGATACCTCGACCACCTTATTGGGGGTGACATGCCCAATCACCATGTTAGGGGTGGATATCTCAATCACCTTCTAAGAGGGTGGCATACCTTGGATTATAAGTAGGAACCTACTAGGTCTATGTTGTTGGTAGTCTCTTCCCACACATGTAATATATATTTTGCAAATTATATGATTTACAATCATGTTTTACTTCAAGCATTGATCATTCATGCCACATTGATATTATACTTATCCATTGCTTATGATTTTGCATTTTGGCTATGTTGGCTTATGTCTTGTTGCATTACATCCTATAGATTTAGTATATTCAAATGTACTAATGCATACTCTATGCCTATATGATATTACCTTGAAGGGACCGAAGCATCTCTTGATCATCCTCCACTTGGGTGGTTTGGTGCTTTAGGGATAAGCTTTAGTGATTCCTCAAGTTCGGGGATGCTATCTATATTATTCTTGCCATTTGTTATTTATTTATGTTGAACACTTGATACTATGAAGGTGAGACTGGAAAGTGTCTTGGACCTCGCTCCAATCTATGTTAAAATTGTTATTGGAATATTTGATATACTTATGCTATGACCTTGACTCACTTAAATGTTTTACGATTATCAAAGACTTCCCTTATTTCCATTTTCCTTATTTATATCTCTTATTGTTGTTATTTTGCATCCGCGACCAAGGATGCGCGATTGATATGCTAAGAGGCTTGTTTGGGATTCCTTTTGGTTATCCATTCGCCGTGGCACGTCTAGGACTTAGGCTTGGGTCATGACAAACTTGATATTAGAGCACTAGGTTGTTAATGGTCCTCAGAATCCAACACATCGCGTCAATTAGAATCTTACTCATGGTTGTGAAGTGCACCACAATTATGAATGGGAGGCTATAAGGTGTTTTAGGAAATGTTACACTTCTTCTTGGTCTATATCATGCTTTAGATGTAAGTGTAAGGCTTTTTACCCTTACAAATGCTCTTTGCTATTCTAGATCATACCGATTCCAAGAGGGAGACTAAGGAGAGCCTGTACACTCGAGGAGCAACTGGCTCCTCCCGCTTCTCAAGCTCCTCAAGGTGGAGGGGTAGCCCAAGATGAGTTTCGAGATGCTATTACAATGTTGGCTCATGCTATGACCAACTAAATTCACCAAGGGGTTCTAGCCCCTTATGCTCCCACTCTGGCTTCTAAGGTGAGGGATTTCACTAGAATGAACCCACCAGAGTTCCATGGATCCAAGACGAATAAAGATCCTTAAGAGTTCATCGATGAGGTGTACAAAATGTTATCTATCATAGGGGTCAATTCGAAGGAAAAGGCAGAGTTGGCGGCCTACCAACTCAAAGGGGTGGCTCAAATTTGGTTTACACGATGGAAGTTAGAGTGGAGAGATAATGATGCTATTCCTTAGGAGGAGTTCAAAGCTGCATTCCTTAATTGATTCTTTCTTATCAAGCTATGAGAGGCTAAAATGATAGAGTTTAGAAACCTTAAGAAAGATTCTATGAGTGTGAAGGAGTATGCCCTTAAGTTCAACCAACTCTCCAAGTATGCTCCTCACTTGGGTGCCGACTCAAGGGCTAGAATGAATAAGTTCATAATGGCTGTCTCCAACTTGGTGAATGAAGAATGTTGGTCTGCTATGTTGATTAGAGATAGCCCCACAACTGGTTGCCAAGCTGAGATCAAGGATTAACAAATTTATGTCAGGTGTGTCTGACTTGGTAATGAGAAGTGTTGTACCGCTATGCTAATAGGTGATATGGATTTGTTTCACCTTATCACATATGTCGAACAACTAGAGGGGGAAAAGCTTAGAAAGAGAGGAAATGGTGAGTCTAAGAGGGCTCGTTTTGAAGATGGATGCCAAAATTCCAAGTGTGGACGATTTTCTCAAGGCCATAAGTTCCAAGGACAAGGTCTTCCAATGCTCCTAATAGAAATTTTGCTAATGATAACCCTAGATTTCTAGGTTGTGGTAGTGGGGTGCATAACCAAATATGCAAAAGATGTGGTAGAAGCCATAATGGCCCATGTTTGAAGAACTCTAATGCTTGTTAGAGTTGTGGAGAACTAGGTCATAAGTTTAATAATTGTACTTGTGCTCAAATCAAAGGTACAGATGGTCCTCCACAAGGCTAAGGTGCAAATGGGGGTCCAAAAGGAAGATGAGGCCAACAAGGGGGTGCTCCAAGGCAAAATAGATTCTATGCTCTTCAAGAGAGACAAGGGGTAGATGAGGTGCCAGCTGTCATTACTGGTATGTTAAAAAAATTATTTTGATGTGTATGCTTTGATAGACCCAGGTTCCACTCTTTCTTTTATTACTCCTTTTTTTGGCCAAAATGCTTTATGTTACTCTCAAATTGTTGTGTGAACTTTATGAAGTGTCTACCCCTATTGGTGAGTTCATTGTTGCTAAAAGAGTCTATAGAAATTGTCGCATGTTCATATTGCATAAAATCTTACCTTGTGATTTTGGTGAGTTAGATATGGTGTACTTCAATGTCATTCTTGGGATAGATTGGTTGCATGTATATTATGCTTCTATTGATTGTAGACCCATAGGGTTAAATCCTGATTCCCTAATGAACCCGTCCTTGAGTGGGAAAGTCGTGATGTGCTGGTCAAGAGTAGATTCATTTTTGACTTAAAGCCCAAAGGTTGATTTCTAAGGGTTGTCTTTATCATCTTGTGAGGGTTAGGGATATTGAGTCCAAAGTCCTTCCTATTGAGTTGGTTC
>DF357723.1:84889-135973 GCA_000787875.1 Solanum virginianum
GACCAATCTCAAAAATTATTCGAGTAATTGATGGTCCAAAAACTGAATGAGACTTTTCGGCTTAGCTGAGGCCTTAGAAATAAAAGGCTCCGCTAGAGGCTAAACTGGAGGAGCTAGAGCTAGCACCGTACTCTATTGTAGGGCTTCTAGAGCTGCCAAGATATGTCTAAGAACTGCCTGTACCTCTAGAGCCACTGCAACAATGGCTGGGGTAGCTGGTGTCTCTGGCTACGCCATAGCTGGGGCTCTAGTATCTGCCCTATGGACTTAGGGGATGGCTCCCTACTTGGGAATGATAGTGCAGCCTTACCTCGGCCCCAACCCAACCCTGAAGAGGCACTCTATACATCATAACTATGAAGAACAACCGAAGTTAGATTCCCAAACATCATGAAGCTATTGACAAAACACACAACAAGAATCAATAACACAAGAAAGTTTAAAAACATCTCGTAGCCATTTGGAGATAAGCCACGGACATATTCATACCTATCCACAGGTCCCTACTAAATGCTTGCTCTATATAGCTGAGAACAGTGAACCTTAGGCTATGATACAAGCTTTTCACAACCCTATCTCGGCCATGATGGTACCTGCTAGGTCCCAACTACAGTCTAGTGAATTGCAAATCACACGGTACCTGTCTTAGCTTATAATCAAGACCAAACAAACATAATACAATAATATGCACCTAACTCTAACCAAAATCAGAAAGTCAACTATACCGAGCTATGATAAGTAAAATACATGCTAGTATACATAGCTAAATAAAAATAAAATATACAACCCAAGAATACACCAACAATACAACATACTAAAATATAAGGCCAAAGTCTACTATCAAAAGATAGCCATCAAAATAAGGAGAATATGATGAAGCCAAAGTTGTCGGTGCTCACATAAAAGTAGTCTCATATGCTCTCAGATCCCCTAAACTCATCACTCCTAACTAGAACCTAGACCTACAATATGGGAATACACAAAAGTAAGGGTGAGTACCAAAAGGCACCCAATAGGCATCACTGGGTGACTGGATGGAATAATATACAATATTAAGCTCAAACATAGATAAAAGAAGTTGTTCCACATATAATCCCATAACCTCCACCTGAACTAAACTTGGTATTGCACGTGGGTACAAGGCCCTAATATCTATTGTTGTATGTCACTCGATCACCCACAACCCCGTGAGGTACACCCACACATAACATAGAGCAAACAAATCATCAATGAATCCCATAAAACCACCACAGACCTTAACTCTCCATATCATCAGAACAAAGGTCAATTATACATGGGTGTAAGGCCCTAATATCTATGCCTGAATGCCCAGTAAGTTCCTATAAGCCCAGAAGGTACACCCACAAACAATATAGGTATGAATATCTATGTAGATCCATAGGTAATCAATCACGGGGCCTCGCCCCGACAATCATAGATCATTTGGGTTCTCAACCCTGTGTTGACATATGGCACTCGATTCAAAATACATATGCAAAATAATGGGATATATCCCCCGAAGGAGAAATAATCTCTCTCGCATGAACAGTTTGTCTCAACTCAGAATATTAATCATGGGGACTTTCCCATAAAATAGAATCAATAGGGTCCTCGACCTAAATCAATCGATGTGTAACATAACTCATAGGGTATGCAACCCTGAATATTGACAAATGCTCGATCCTAGGAATTGACATTCGAAGCCAAATGCTCAAGTGTAGCCACCAAAACATGAATCATGGGGCATTTAACCCATGTCTCATATACTCAGGTATTAGCACCAGTGCTCGAATTGCAATGTGGAGTCATGTAGGACTCAAGGTATCAATCAATTACTTACTCAACCAATCTAGATCCAAAACTCCAAGGTTATCTCATGCCTAGAGTCAACATAGGCAACATCGCAGACAATATAGGTATCCCAAGATCACCATCCCTTTGATAATAACAACTATATCCTATCTCAATTCATAGGAGTAGAACCCAATAACTCACAACATTATACGGGATCGCATGTCTTGATAATCAATAATAATATTAGATCTAACGTGTAGTGATTTGGTCAACCATAGGTAATAAAAATATAGCATGATAACAAAAGCTATATTGTAAATCCCCACAATAATTAGGCTCAACAGGAGCATATCTAAATTGGAAACTAGTAGCAGTATAGCAAGTGTTCTATTAATAGCCTCCTAATCATCATATCATAATAACATCAATAGCATACTCTTATAGAGCACAATATAGGATAAAAAATACACCTGTCTCAAGTATAAGCTTATATACAACCTTTATCAGGCCTCCCTATAATCAGTAGTACTAAAAATGTTGTATCCATGACATTCATAGCCACTAACTCAAGTATAGCTCATCACCATACACACTACAAATACAGGGCATAACTAGCATCTCATATACATCTAAATTCAATAAGTATATAGTTCCACTCAGTCTAAGGTTAGGGAAAAGACAAGCCTACCTAACTTCCGATTTGTCAAGCTTCAAATCACTCCAGCAAAGATTTTCCTCTCCAAATGGCCTCTCGATTTTGCTCAACATTTAAATATGTAATTCACCATAACAACACGGTCAGAATGGTTGTATTATCTTGAGAAACAGGTTAAATTTTACCAAAAGGGCCTAAAATGATAAAAATAGGCCCCACACTCGAAATTCCAAATAGAAGTCTTGAAAATAGCCCCCATAAAAACCCAAACTACAACAAAAAATTTGGCCCCATCTGTCCGAGAAAACATTCAAAAATGAAGTTGAAAACTTTATGAAGAAAATATTCTTTTCAAAACTTTCTCGGTACTAATTCTCAAAAACTAGATAAGTACAGCCAAAACCAAACATATGACAGCATTCCCCTCAAAATATAGAACAGTCTAGGCTTAAATTTTGGTCAATTTCATCAAGATTTGATTAGAAAATCAGCATAGGAAGCTTTTCAAAATTTCAGGAGCAACAACAGCTAGAACAAAAATCTTACCTTGAAATATGCATCAAATCCTATATCAAACTTCACCATCACATTCCTTGCGAAATGTCAAGTGATGAAGACCTTTAAATCGCCAAAATTGGATGTATATCGAGGTTTTTATGAGCTATTAAATTTTTGACCATGGTTGTCGGCGATATGTTGAAACATATTTATAGACCACAAAGTCCTTCTTCTCGAACGTGGAAATCATTCCGCGAACATGGTGCTCTAGCTCTTCAAGGCTCCACGAATGCAGACTGGCCCCTACAAATATAGAACTCTAGCTGGGGTTTCCTTCACTATCGCGATAATGACCTTCACAAACATTGAGTACAATTTCTATTGGTGTTGCACCAGCTTAACTCCAAATTTCTCTGGAGCATTCTTGGGGTATGTGATATCTATTTTCCATAAACAAACAATATAACCACTGTAATTTCAATGTCCTAAATCTAATAGTGCAGTCAAAATTTCCAATGAAGCATCCTATGAAAAAAAGTGTACCCCATTTCTTTTCAGATAAAAGTAGCTAAATAAACTGAGGGGATCAAAATATAATCAGATGACCATGACAATTGGTGAAGGGTCATTTGAGATTATTTTTGATGATTCAGAGCTGACTGCACCATCATTTTTCAATTTTGAGCGTATTTAGCTAGGTTTTTATCAAAACACACTTTTTAGCTTCTAGTTAAACTCATTTGGCAACTTTTGCCTCAAAATCAAACTAGTATCCTCCACACTCAGTCCAACCACCCCCTAGAATAAATCATCCATTCTTGAACTAAGGGAATCATCAAAATATCTTTTCAAGGCCATTTAGTAGGCTTTGACAAAAATCTCATTTTAGACATTTCAACTTCTCGCTAACTTGAAAACTTGGAAATCTCAGACAAAACACCTTATAACAACCCAACAGCCCCAACAGGTCATAATAGGTCTAAACCTACTGCATAGAAGCTTAGAATAGCAGAAATAACAAAGAAATATAGAATTGACCTATAGGGTCATTACAGTATATGGATTCTCTTTGTTGATGGCTCAGCGATGCATGATATTGGAGGTGGGAGCTCAACCCAAGGGTCCTTATATAAAGCTTTCCTTTCTCATAACTATATGCCACTATAAGTTCATGGTTATGCCCTATATGGATGATTATATGTACCACATCCTATTGTGTGGGATATAGAATACCTTTGGCATATAAGCTACTCTTTTTTCAATGTAGAAGTAA
This sequence comes from Solanum virginianum, assembly GCA_000787875.1. Taxonomy (NCBI): domain Eukaryota; kingdom Viridiplantae; phylum Streptophyta; class Magnoliopsida; order Solanales; family Solanaceae; genus Solanum; species Solanum virginianum. Next base: position 89,110 of record DF357723.1, read on the forward strand.
CACTATGTCATAACTTTCATGGTCTTACATATTATTTGAGATCCCATCCCTTCTTAGGTTTATGTATTATGCCATTCATGCATCATGGTTTAGGGCATCTTGATATGGTATTCCTTTGTATATATTTCTCTTCTTTATATATCTATATACCTTGTCATCTAACTCTTTATGCAAGTTTTATCATGTTCATTTACATTGCATACTCGCATACTTAGTACATTCCAAAGTACTAATGCATACTCTATGGCTTCATAATCATAATGCAGAAGCATATGACACCATTGTTCATCCTAGTGGCTAGATGCAGATATTTCCATAATCTTGATTAGGTGAGCTCGCTAAGTTTGAGTATAGAGCCTACCATCTTATTATTCATTATCTACTTTATACTAATGATAGTCTTTCTTTACATTCTGAGTGAGTTAGGAGTGTTTGAGCTCAATCTTTTGTTATTGTCTAGAGGAATATTTTTGACATGTGTAGGTATTTCAGTTTCAGACTTGTATACTCTATCATTATGATATATCCTATGATACATTTTTTGTTATAAATATGATTTTGCTTATTTATCTATCTTAGGTTCACCTTTAACACTTGCATGAATGTTAAGGTTAGTTTGAGATTCATTCAGGGATCTTATTCACCATGTTACAGCTAGGCCCTAAGCTTGTGTCATGACGAACTACGTATCAAAGAAATAACGTTTTAAAATGGTCCTTGGAGTCCAACATTTACATTAAGTAGAGTCTTATTTATTGATGTGAAGTACACCACATCTATGAGTAGGAGGCTACAAGACATTTTAGGAAATTCCTCATATCATCATGATTTATGTCAGTCATAGAATGTGTCCTATAAATTCCTAAATCTAACGAATGTTCTTTAAAGACTTTACACCCAAGAGTCTATAGCAAAGTTAGTTACTAATGTTGAATTTTAGATCGCAATTCCTATTATTGCCCAGGTTATGGCTGCCCATGCTGGACAAGATGCACCTCCTTATCATGTATCAACCATAGCTACTAGGGTGAGACTTTTCTTGGATGAATCCTCTGGAATTCTGTGGTTCCAAGGTTGATAAGGATACTTAGTAGTTCATTGATGAGGTTTACAAGGTTTGACTATCATGGGGGGTGTCTTCTAAAGGAAAAGTTAGGCTGGTTGCCTACCACTTGAATTAAGTGGCCCAACTGTGGTACACTCAATAGTTGATTGAGGGAGTAGGTGATAATAAAATTGGTTGGAAAGAGTTCAAGCTTGCTTTTCTAGATCTTTTCATTCCTCTTAAGCTTATAGAGGCCAAATTAACAAAGGTTATTAACCACAAATATGGTGGAATGAGTGTGTGGGAATGTGTCCTCAATTTCACTAAACTCTCCAAGTAGGCTCCTACACTAGTGGCTGACCCCCGTGCCAGAATGCACAAATTTATCTTAGGGTTGGTTATGAAAGAATGTCACACAACAATGCTTATTTGAGATATGGACATTTCTAGGATCATGACATATATTGAGCAAATTGAAGGGGAGAAAGTCAAACAGAGGAAAATGAGGGATTCGAAGAGAGCCTGATTTGATGGTGAGTTCTCTAACTCCCAGAGTGATGGTGGTAATGGTTGCTTTTAATAGGGCTAAGGTTTAAATCTGAGCATTACTAATGATAGAGTGCCTCATCTCAAAGCATAACATGAATGTAGGACAGCATATTTTTGATGTGACAAGTGTGGAAAGAATCACCTAGGTACATATTCTGAGGATTCGGGTGCTTGTTTTGGTTGTGGCAGGATAGGCCACAAGCTTCCTGATTGTCCTAGTACTCTAAAGAAAGGCCAAACTATTGTGAGTGGTCAAGCCCAACTAAAGCCTTAATAGGGTGGTGCTCCTTGCAACAACAGGTTCTATGTTTTGCATGCTAGGCAGGTGGATGAGACTCTATATGTGGTGATTGGTATGTTGAAAATCTTTGATTTGATGCTTATGCTTTGCCTAATCTAGGTGCATATTTATATTTTTCATTTTTTTTATGGTTGTTAGTTTTGGTTTGAGTCCTGAAATCTTAAGGGAGCCATTCTAAGTTTATAATCCTAAAGGTAAGTCAATTGTAGCTTGTAGAGTGTATTGAGTTTGTCCAATTTCATTTTTTCATAAAATCCTTTGATATGATCATGTTAAAACTAAAATGATTAATTTTGATATCATTCTAATGATTGATTAGTTTCATGCTTCTTATTCCTCTATAGATTATAGGACCCAAATGATCATGTTTTAGCTTCCAAATTAGGCTATTCTTGAACAGGTAGGTAGTGACTCAGCTTTTAAGGGTCCGTTTGTCTAATTTCATAAAGCACAAAAAAATTATTTTTAAGGAGTGCATTTATCACAAAGAAAGGATTAGAGATGTTGAGTTTGAGTCTCCTAGTCTTGAGTTGGTTCCTATGGTTAATGAGTTTTCAGATGTCTTTTTCGAAAGTTTGCTTAGTATTCCTCTCAGAATGGAAGTAGACTTTGGCATAGATCTTCTGTCTGACACTCTACCTATGTATTCCTTCACACCATATGGCACCAATTGAATTAAAGGAGTTGAAGGATCAGTAAAAGGATTTGTTGGGAAAGGGCCTTATTAGGCAGAGTATATCACTATGGGGTTCTCCCTATATTATTTGTGAAGAAGTAAGATGTGTATTGATTATTGATAATTGAACAAGGTAACTATAAAAAATAAGTATCAATGGCCAAGGGTTGATGATATTTTTGATCAATTAAAGGATGCTACTCACTTCTCGAGGATTGATCTTTATTGTAGTTACCATTAGTTGAGGGTAAGGGAATATGATATTCCCAACATAGCTTTTTGGATTAGATATGAGCATTTTAATTTCGTGGTAATGTCTTTTGGGTTAATTAATGCTCTAGTGTTGTTTATGGATCCCTTGAATCGAGTGTTCAAGCCATTGCATAATACTTTTATGGTTGTCTTCATTGATGATATTCTAATTTATTCCTAGAGTGAACAAGATGATATGGACCATTTGAGATTGGTTCTTCAGACTTTAATAGGCAAAAAATTATTTGCCAAGTTCAGTAAATGTGAGTTTGGTCAGATCAAGTAGCCTTTCTTTGTCATTTGTTATCCAATGATGGTATTATAGTTTATCCAAAGAAGATCGAAGCTGTGAATAATTGACCTAGACCATTGACTCCTTTAGATATTTGAAGTTTTCTTTGGTTAGCTAGTTATTATCAAAGGTTTGTTGAGGGTTTTTCATCTATTTCTCAACCATTGACTAAGTTGACATAAAAGAAGGCCAAATTCATATAGATATATGAATGTGTTAAAAGCTTTCAGACTTTGAAGGATCGACTTACATCAGCTCCTACTTTGACACTATCGAATGACTTAGATGGTGTTGTGGTTTGTTACGATGCTTCTCGAATTGGTTCGGGTTGTCTACTTATGCAACATGGAATGATGATAGCTTATGCATCTAGATAGTTAAAGGTGCATGAACAAAATTATCTGACTCATGATCTTGTATTAGCGGTTGTGGTATTGGCTTTGAAGATTTGGATGCATTATCTCTATGGGGTTCATGATGATGTATTCATGGATCACAAGAGTTTATAATATGATTCACTCGAAGGGATCTTAATTTGACAAAAAAGAGATGGTTTGAATTTCTTAAAGACTATGAATTGAGTGTGCAATATTATTCCAGCAAGGCAAATGCTATAGTTGATGCCCTTAGTAAACTATCTATGGGTAGTGTGGTTCATGTTGATGAAACCAAGAAGGAGTTAGTGAACGATGTGCACCATTTGGCTAGATTGTGTATTAGTTTGGCTGATTGTAATGATGTTAACATTCATGTTAACAATGGGGCTAAATATTCTATGGTTGTTGATGTTAAGGCAAAACAAAACATAGACCCATTATTGATTGAATTAAAGAAGTTAGAGGTTTTCTCCCAAAGGGGGAAAGGGTGTACTTCTGTATCAAGATCAATTGTGTGTTCTAAACATTGATGGTCTTAAGGAGGTGATATTTTAAAGAGGCTCTTAACTCTCGTTATTCTATATATCATAGATCCACCAAGATGTATCGGGACTTGAGAGAGGTGTATTGGTGAAATGGTATGAAAAAAAATATGGCCAAATTTGGATCCGACTATCCTAATTGCCAACAAGTGAATGTAGAGCACCAAAGGCCCAGTGGTTTGGGTCATGATGTTGAGATTCCTACTTGATAGCAGAAAGATGTAAATATGGACTTTATGATTAGTTTGCCCTGTGATCGAATGAAATTTAACTATATTTGGGATATTGTAGATATGATGACCAAGTCGACTCATTTCTTACAGGTGAATACTAATTTCAATGCCGAAGATTATACCAAGTTTATGTCTGGGTGATGGTTAGATTAGATGGTGTGCTTATGTCTATTATATCGGATCATGGTACCCAATTCACTTCTCACTTTTGGAGGTCATTTTAGAAAGGGCTAGGAACTAAGGTAAATTGAGTACTACTTTCCATACTTAAACTAATGGATAAGGGATGTCGCTCGATCTTGCTACTCAAAGGAAGCAACGGTGGTCGTCATCAGCATAATAACCTAATAGAGAGGTTGGGATCGAATCCCACAGGGAATCATGGTTCACAAATAGAAGCAGTTCATTAGACTAAGCAATTGTAGGATCTGGGGGGTTTGCAATAATTAAAGGCAAGATTTAATCTACACGATATCTAATTAACAAATTGATCAAAAAATTAGAGATGATGTTGGGGATGTGCAAATATGGGAAGCAATCTACTAGCTAGATCTAAATATTTGACTAAACGAGTTGATAATGAGTGACTAGGCTAGGTTGCTTGTAGTCCATGTTCAGTTATGACACATGAGTGTTTCATATGATTCAACTATGATATCATACGCGGACCGGTGAGGACACGCTTGGCCTAAGAAATCTTAGGAAAACCCGTATTACCTTGGCATTGAATCCATAGTTATAGACTTCAATTAAAACCCTAGAAGGTTTTCAACCATTTTATCCATTCCACACTCTAATCATTCCGGTTAAAGAAACAATCAGAGATCTAAAGTAAACCTCAAGTTTGAAACCTTGAAATTATAGATTAAATATAGGAATGGATATAAATTCACTCAAATCAACTGCAAATAAGTCAAAATATCAAAGACCCAATAAATAAATCAAGAACCCATATCAATAGCACACCCCCAACATGGGAGTTTAGCCACACCATGCTAGAATTAGAGATTTAATACCAAAAATAGTAGATGTAGTCATGGATAACTAGATTGAATAGAGAATAGTTGATTATCACCAGCCAATCTACTCAAGTTTTGCTTCCCCAATGCTTGAAAACCCTATCAACACTTTTACTCTAAAGAAGGAATATTTTATATATTACTCTCTCTGTAAAGCTAAGAAAAATGATATGATATGTAGAATGTCCTTTCTAATTTGCTTAGATAGTTTGTACAAAAATGTAAGAGTTCGTGCTATGAGTTTCCATTCAGCAGTCAAGGCCGGCCATCACCGAGCACTCTGGTAATACGTCAAATATGCAGTTGATCGCTTTCCTTTGCATCTTCTTAAGACTTTCGCCTCCACAACATTGAGAAATGATTCTTCACCCTGCTGATATAATTTAATGATTTACTAAAGTTCCCATCTCATTGCCTTCTTGTTATGGTTTTGGGGCTTTGAGCATTGTAGCTTTGGGCAGTCTCTTGAGCCATTTGGTGGTACACCGAGTATGTTTTGCGACACCGATTTTGATCATGTTCCTGACTTGGGCTTGAACCATGGTTGTTTCAATGCTAGCGGTCTCTCTAAGTCTTCGACGGATTACCAAATATGTAGGTGATACTGCTTTTCTTCGCCTTTTTGTCACTTTTTCTTCCTTTTTAAGACTTTTAAAGTATTGTCCATTTGTGCACTTTTAATCCCATTTCCTGATATATCACATGCATATTCATTAGAGATTTGAAATAACAACAGACTAAGGACAATCTTTCTCCGCAAAACTAGCCCTCAAATTAGTCAGAAATATAGAATCATCAACACCCCCAACTTAAGCCTTTACCTGCCCTCAAGCAAATCAAACATCAATCTATCTAATTTCAAAGCTTGCAAAAAGGTCCACAAGGATAAACATATATATTTCCACCTTTTTTCATCAATTCTTGAACCTCTAGAAACCACTTACGTGATTTTGAATCCTCGAGAGATGACTAAGAAGTAATCAAAACATGGCTATGCTTACAATAATGTTCATGTAGCTGCTAATCACCACCTAAGGGCATCACTGCTTTCCCTCACGCCAAATAAGATCATATACATACAAGATTATGACATTATTTTAAAAGGTTCTCTTAAACTCTCACTCTCCCAATTAAGAAATAGCATGTAAACTTCAACTTGTACGTTTACCCTTATTCTCAATCAGATTTCACTAGACTTTCTTTCGGATCCCAAAGGACTTTGTTAGGATTGTAATTTAGGGTTAAGGTTGGTTAGGATAACATATGGATAGTAGTGGCTCATCCCTCCTTAAGCTCTATACATTCTTTTCATACCCAAAGGTCTTTTTGGTCCTCTTCCTTTCTTCTGCTTTTGATATCTCTTTTGCTTATGATTCATCATCCTAAGTGTATCCCCGTTTGGCATTCTTTTTTACAATTATGGAGGGTCCTCTGTTTCAAGAAAATTTGTTCAACTTTTTCCAAATCTTTTCTTTGTCAACATTTTTCCTTGCTTTCATTCATTTCCAAGACTCTTCACTTTTCTTTCATTCACTTTTGTATGTTTTTTGACTTTTTCATAGGAGACACCCCCTTCTTTCTACTAACAACCGCAACTTAGCCTTCGACCACCACTCAGCTCATTTCAAGCTCAAGGAGGGATCGGTAAGAAAAAAGAAGGAATTGTCTTTCACAAATATGAGTCACGGTTACATGGTTAACAAAGAAAAGGTCAAGGGTCAAAGTGCTTCATTAGGGATTCACTTCATTGTCAAGTGATGTCACTATGGTTAAATGGAGTCAATGAAACCAAAGAGGGCCTAAGGTCCTTTCCTAATCTGGAATCAACCAAGATACTCTTCAAAACAAATCAGGAAAGTTTTAGATATTGCAAAAAATGCATTTCAATAAAATTCCTAATCCAACATTGGCAAAATGGATTCACATTTAAACAATGTAAACACAATTGCAATTTTTGATCATCACATATGCAAGCGCAATTGCTCATATAGTCAACTCAAGATGCATCAAATCTATGCATGGACTAATTTATCAAGAAAGCGACTAATTAGTTAGTGAGTACATGCTCCTCATCTATGGCACCATCCAAATCAAGGTTATGGAACATTAATGCTCAGATTTCTTAGGACTAGAGACACGATAGCAACACTAGAACAACTTTTCATATATACACGGGGTTTGAAAAAGTTAGAAGACATCATTTGCAATCATTCATCCATTCAACTCAAAAAGAAGAAAAGTACAAATAAAAATAGTGAAACAAATACTACTATATTAAAACATAAATTAAAATTTATTTACAACGCAAAAATTTAAAAATTTTCTCAATATTCATCAACCAATCAAAATAAACACTATTGTGATGTTGCCCAAGTTATACCTCTATTTTAGAGGAAAAAGCAGTCGCTGTCAAGAAACAGAATCTAACAAAGGTTAGGGTCAAACCTACAGAGAATACATAGATTTAAGAGAATTCACCAATTTGCAATTCGAATGATTAACCAAATTACTTCACCAAAGGGGGGGGGTTTCTATAATCAATGAGAAATATAACTAAACTATCACTAGAGAGAAGTCAATATAGAGAGGAACTAGGGTATTATATTCTCCATGATTCCCCAGCTCAGTATCACTGGATAACCTAATTTTTTTCTAGTATATAGCATGCAGGACGGTAAGTTAGGTTCACCAAGCCCTCTGGTCAAAGGTGAGAGGTGAGTTTCACTATGTGACTTGGCCTATTCCCTAGTGTGAATTTTTAACCCTTACTTATTAGTCCCAGTACAACCTCCCCTTAGCCTAGTTTGGTTGATTAGACGAGAACTCATCAACCGAATCCTGTTAAATAATCTATTTTTCTATTTATTACTACCTTGATCCAGTTGGTAACAGTAGAGGAGTTCTAATATTGGCCACCACTAGAAAACATGCAAAACGAGGAGAGTTAATTATACATGCATATACCCTTTCCAAAAATCATGAATTATCCAATTTTATTTTTTTAGTTCTTCATGGTTCCCACAACTCTAGTTATGGATTTATCTACTCATGCTATGTGTAGATGCAAGAATTATGAATTGAGAAGACATAATTGAACACTTACACAATGGAATTAACAACAAGCAAAATCCAACTTCAATAAGATTCACAAGCTTAAGGATGAAATTCAAACACAAGTGTTCTCAAAGACTCTCTATTATGATCTTACAATTTTCTCTCTCTAAATATTGAGTTCTCTAAGTACTAGTCAAAAACTACTGAAAAATAACCTAAAAACCTATATATAATAATTAAAATTCAAGTTCAAAATAAAATAGGAGAACTAGTCAGTACATCATACGAAAGGTGTTTTGCTGGCCGTATATCATTCCACGGCCCGTAATCAGGGTCTTTTACTCAACTACTAGAGATTTGGACTTCAACTCTACGACACCCCTCTATGATTCATAAAGTGATTTAATACCCGTAAAGGAGGTTTTGTCTAATGTAATTCCTGAAAGTCCAAGTCTCTGATCCTCAGGGCACGAACCATCTTCTACAACTCTTAAAATCTTCTATGACTCATCTGGATCTTTGTAGAATAAAGTTAAGAAAATAGCCCCTCACTAAAATTGTCGACGAAACCACCTTAAGGTCTGTAGAATAATCTACAGCCTATGAAGGGTATCGAATAATAACAAAAATTAGCAACTTATGCAATTTAACCCAAAATCAAGGCTAACCTGTAATCCTGCAAACATAAACACAAAAATACATAAAACCAACTAACATTGCATTGAGAACATATAAAATTCCAAGTTTTAAGCATCAAAAGTGTTGTATTTTGGAAACGCATCAACACTCTCAACTTAAAATTGTTGTTTGTCGTCAAGCGACAGACTCAAATCTATATAGATAATGCAATAACACACAGACCTCAACCCAATGACATATATCACATAAACCATAGACTCAGCTACCCAGACTAACTTTTCAAAATAGGATGATAGTTATCTAGCCAACCAACACCCATGGAGCATGTGACAATACAACTATGACAAGTAAGGGATTATTAACAATTCGCAATCACTGAACAAGTCTAGTACTAAAAATGCGATGCAAGTGCCCTCATAGAAAGAAGTACCATATTTCACACTCAATGATATTTTCATGTTTAACCTTGGGACTATGCAAAATCTCTCACTTTCATAACAAATATTCATGTATAATATCTAATACCATAGGCTTGCTCCTATACTCATGACTTAAACCTTCAACGAACTGGACTAAGATCATTCAGGATTTTCTAGGCTTGTAATGTACGCTCAGGAGGCCTTGGTATGATATTATAGGAAAATAGTGACTAGTCCCTCCTTGACACTGCATTTTGTTTACCCATTTTCCCTACCAACTCTGTTATTTTCACCTTATTCTCCCTTTTTTCCTATTTCAAGCTTTTCTGGGTGCTTTCTTTTTATTTTTAAAACTTTTTATTTTAATTTTTTTATTTTTGCCTTGTTTTTACATTTCATTTTGCTTTCTAGCTTACACTAAGGCATCACTTATTTTTCTTGCACCTAGTACCTGATTTTCCCTTTTTCTCGTATCACTAACTCACCCTCTTATTTTTTTTGTTTCACCCTTATACCAGCCACCCTCAACTTAGGCTTTCGGCCTGTGTTGAGGTGCATAATATCTGTCCTTAGAATTAGGGCCAATTTTAGTAGCCACCCTCAACTTAGGATTTTTGCCTCAGTCAAGGTGCACAATGTTCAAGGAAGGACCAAGGCCAATTTCAGAATTTTACAACTAACAAGGTTAAGTTGATCAGGTGTTTTCAAAAAATAGGTACGTATTGGGCTCAAACTTTAGGAACAAGGGATTATATCATCATTTTAGTTGGTCACTTTTAGGCTAAGTGGACTATTAAGACCAATGGCCTAAGATCCTTTCCTAATCCAATTATTTTACAATCTGACTTAGAGTAACAGGGTGAGTTCTGAATTAGCACAAAATACATGAATCTATCAAATTAAGTTCACACTCACATGACACTGCATACATTATTAACAAAAGACTCTCATGTTATGCTTTTTATCTCAATGTACCCTCACTTATCAGAATAGATATTGTCAAACCTAAACATGCATGGTTTTTATCAAACTACTAATCTATATTTTTGGTGGATTTCATTTTTCAAACAAAACACAAAACATGCTATATGCTACAAGTATTAGTACTATATGCTATAAATACTATCTAAATATCCTAAATGTGCTGGTTCAATAGAAAGTAAATATCCATGGGGAAAAAGAATACAGTCAAGAAAACTTAGGATCAAAAATTGGGGTATTTATGGACCCAACATACTCAGACTTTACTGAGACCCCTATCTATCCACACCCCCATCGAAAAAGATGTACATTGTCCCCAATAAACAAAATCAACATAAAATAACACATAAGGGGTAAAAAAGCAAACCTGGGTGCCTAAGAGCCAATGTGTGGCTGATTCTGGTATCCCTCCTCTTGTGGGCTGGTCTACTTAACAATAGTACTCTATTAGGAAGGGAAACCACCCATCACCTACTCTAACTCTCAAGCTCATCTCATTTCCTCATCCTGTCTTGATCTCCTCAAGACAAGCTTGAGCTCCTTCTCTGTCATCCCCACCTGAAATTATACAACTTCAGTATCATCATTACAGTGGGGTCTCTTCTATGGGGAAGGCTAGATAGGCTAATCAGGAGTAAATAAATATAGTCATTAGTAGTGCAATCAGTGCCTCGAGTGCTGCTGTCATCTCTGGTCGAAACTATTGGATCTCCATCTGCATAGCTGACAAATCTAAAGGTCAGGCATCACCTAATCTCCATTGTACCCTCACCTCGAAGATGTCAATGTGGGCATCCATGATGGAGATACAGTCCTGAATAGTAGCAACCGCGAATGCCTGCATTTTACAATTTGAGTCTTAAATGGCCTGGCGGACCCATGGCCTGATCTGATGAAGAGCTGAGTCAACTGCAATACAACATGTGATAAGCTCTATGCCATGGCCTGTATAGATGTGGCGGACACAGATCATGATTACACTAGTAGTTTATGAAGTCGCGACCTATGGTACAGGAGTAGCAGCAGTGGCCCCTCTCTTTTTAACTACCTCGGGCTGTGGGGGCCTCTTCTTAGTAGATGTAATAGTTGTTATGGCAGTCTGTGAACCCCCAAATAGTGGCACTAGGGCAAATATCTCAGGCATTGGTGGAGGCTGTGCTCGCCGGAGTGCCACCGGGTTCTTTTCAGCCTTGATCAGGGTAGGATCCAATATGAGTTAGGCCTCAATCAACTAGTCCAGCTGGTGTAATATCTCCACCCTAGACTCTAGACAAAACTTGTAGATCAAGCACGGGTATAGGATGGAGGTGGACCTCTTCTATGCAGCCTCATGAATCTACTCAGCGAGGAGGCAAACCTAGTTAATATCATAGCCAACTAAGATGCTAGAAACCAAAACTACAAACTTCGGTATTAATGCATTATTAGCAAGTGTTGGACGAATGTGTGAATAAACAATTGCCCACTATATATTGGTGAGAAAGTTGAGTGAAGCCTTTATGATAGGCTCCAAGTGAGTGGTGATGCATATAGGTTTCAGACCCTACTTAGCAATATACCCAGCCAGCCATCTTAACAAAGTGGCTCGTTGCTCTAGATCTTTCATCATAAGTGGATCCTGTATCTACCATACCCTATAGTCAAAGTCTATGGTAGATCTCAGGGCAGGTAACACTATACCAAATAGTATCCGCTAGATAGTAGTCTCTGATATATCTACTTGTCAATCCCTTCACTCTCGTCTCGGTCAGTTTGGGCTGAGTAAGGGGCTTCTTCCCCTTGGGAAGTATGATCTGGATAGTGGCTGTGTATAAGGCATAGGCTTCCATCACTATGGTTAGGGAGTATCACCCAAGTGCACGTGTGAGCCACTAAAGCCCATACCTGAGTCATTGTGTCTAGGAGACTAGGGACACTGCTAAGTCTATCTGAGATGACTCGGGACTCCTCATAGATAGAGCAGGCTGGCTTGCCCTGCTCTAACGGATGTACACCCTCCATATATATCTTCTCTATGTCCTCGATACACCACTGACTATTAAAGGTATCCGATATAGATAGTGCTAATTAGGGTACGACTAAGGACGGGGACTACATCTATGACCCATCCTTAAAGGCAGTCTCTTTTCTGGATAGAGTCATCTGTTGTAAACCACTCTTGTCGCTGCTTCCCTCCTCAAACTGGGGAGGGCAAGCAACAAGAGCCTGAGTTTGACCAACTTTGGCAGTGGCTCTGGACTGTGGCCTAGCCACCTCTGGGTCTGGGATGACATCCAGCACCTCTAGTGAGCCACTCAGTGTAGTGGTCTGCTCATCATCCCAAGACTTATCTCTGAGACTCCACTGTAGGGCCCTAATCTCGTCATGTTTTGCTTTTGGGCTATAGTACTTGATACATAAACACATAGTACCTTGATTATCCCTACAAATCAAAATTGGAATGCAAAAATCATCTGAGTTAAGTTACATAAGGTTTTTACGAAAGCACCTTTATGGACCATAGTGGATACTACTAGCCGTAGGGAGCTTTGTAAAGTAGTGGTTTAAACAAGTTTTGCTATTGTAAAAGTTTACGAGAATTGGTACGACTAGTAAAGTGGTTTACAAGTCATACACTAGATCATAGAGATTTCCAGTGAGCAATTAATTCCAGGCCGGGATCTACTAGATCTATCTATAAGCTGTAAAGAGATCTTTTTATGATTGTAAAAGGTCTCATCTGATGGATACTTAGAAATATGAAGTTTCTAAAATCTTGCATGAGGGGCAATTACGACTCATGGAACAACCCACGGGTCATTAAAGCCACTCGTGGATAAGAAAACTCAGTCACCAAAATTTCTAAGCCCATCACACGGACCCCAAAAGACTTTTTTCAACACATAAATTACCAACATTGCAGCAAAAATACACGCACTCACATGATTTCCATAACATAACCATTACCCCTAAAGTGTTCTACATACATACTCCCCATCGATAGTGATTAAGTATATTTACCCTATGATTCCGAGAACTTATTATTGATTTCAACAAGATCATGTACCTATGCCATTAGCCACAAATTCACAAACACAATCAGTTAATCACACATGGTAAGTGACTTAAAAGGCACAAATAACTATCAAAAACATTCACACAAGGATAAAGTGGCTAATTTCAGACATAGATAATAATTCAAACATGGGAAAACAAATTTCAACCAATGCAAAATAAATTTCAAACATGGATTTTATGTCTAAACACCATTCCCTACATAATTTCCAAATAAATCATTCAAAATGGAATATTAAAGGTTCTAATTTAATCGAAAACTTACCAAGATTTGAGGTTAAGTTGAAGAAGATGAAGTTGGTGACTAGGCACAAAACTCTAAGATGTTGGAATCTTGCCAAAGAATGGGTGTACAGTGGTCGTCGGTGGTCGGTTTCACGAGTGGGGGGTCGGTTGGGTTAGTTTTCTAATTTAGTTCAAGAATGGGGTCAAAATAACTTGACCTTATTATTTATACCTTGACCGGGTCAACTATCTCTACAAAACCCCAATTATGGGTCGTAGAGTGTTTTACGACTCGTAAATCATGGTTTTGTAGAACATCCGAACCCTAGATTTAAGGACTAGGTTTCACGGACTAGTCTATGAGTCATAAAGTATTTTACGGCTCATAGAGTTGGTCGTGGATACCTCAATACTTAGCAAAAGTTTTAGAAAACTTACCTGGGGTTCATGAGCCCCATTCATGACCCATAGTTTGGTCTACGGATCATAAAGTTGTCTTATGGACTGGACTACGTAATTTTTCTACTTACTGGAAATCTCTACGAGATGGGGTATGAGTAGTAAAGTGTTTCACGACCCATAAACACAGTCGTAGAGACACATCCTGATGCTCTTACCAGCCAAACTAGCTAACTGTCCTGTACTTGCATACTCCTCATAGAATTCACTATTACCCTATATGCAACCAGCCCAATGTCAAAAATTACAATCAAAATACAGGAAAACAAACTACCTATGAATCCAAATACTGAAAAATAACCCTATAACTACACTATTACATCAAAACCTTGGGTTGCCTTCCCAAGTAGCGCCTGATTTATTATTGCAGCATGACTTGGACAATTTTGTAACTCAGACTTCACCAATTGCCTAGACTTTACTCTTCAAATCATCTGGTTGCTTCATGGACTAACAGATATTGAAGATTACTTCTTCGTCATTCAATCTAAACCTAAATTGACCAGCTTTCATATCCACTAGTGCTCGGCCAGTAGCTAGAGATGGTCTTCCCAAGATGATTGGGACATCCAAGTCAACTTTGCAATCTAGGATCACAAAGTTTGTGGGGAATATGAACTTTTAAACTATGACTAACACATCATATAATATCCTCATAGGATTCTTCACCGTGCGATACGCTATCAACAACCACATGCTAGTTAGAGTAAGGGCTCCCAATACAAGCTTCTTGTAGACCGCAAGGGACATCAGATTTATGCAGACGCCTAGATCACATAGTTTCCTCATGAACTCCATATCTTTGATGATGCAGGGTATGGTGAAAGAACTTGGATCTTCTTGCTTTTAAACCAAAGATCATGTAGCAATAGCACTGTAATGTTAAAGATCTTGGGAGAGCTCCTGTCTCATAGTGCACTTTTTAGTGATCAAGTCTTTCATGTTCTTAGCATACCCTAGCATCTTCTCCAATGCCTAAATGAGCAGGATGTTGATGGAGAGTTATTTCAGCTTAGAGAGAAAGTGCTTAGACTTGCCTTCCTCCTTCCTCTATTTGATTTTTTGAGGGAAGGGAGGAAAAGGCATAGGAATGGGCTTCAACCTCTATAGTGCATCAGCAGCTTCACTCATCCTATACTTACCATGATCATCTCCTTCATCTATATCCTCGATTGCAACCATCTCCTTTTGAACATCTTCTTCATCAACTGGCATGAGATGATCAATGGTGCTCTTGTCACCCCTAATAGTAACCACCATACACTGTCTATCATTTTTAGGATATTGAACTGTGTTGCTAGGCAGTGTACCCCTCTGACACTAATTAAGTTGAGTTGACACTTGACCAAACTATTGTTCAAGATATTTGATAGCCACATAATGAGATGCTATTTTCTGATTTATGCTAGAAATCTCTTATTTCATTCCCTTTAGAGTCTTATCCAGTGTCTTAGCTTTCTTCAATAGGTGATCAAACATCTTCTCAATTCTTGAACTATTTGGGACTGTATCACAGTGATGTGGTGGCACATAAGAAACATTTTCGAAGCCTAACCCTAATCTGCATCTCTCTCGGACCCCTGTTCCTATCATAGTAACATCCATGGTTATCCCAGTAAGCTCCATCTCTATTAAAGTTTTGACCTTGGTTTCCTTGACCTTGGCACCAATAATCTTGATTGGACCCCCTGTCTGATCAGTAATAAAATATACATCCTCATTATAGTATGGCTCCTCATACATGGGTGCATGTGGAGATTAATGAACCACTACATTCACTCTCTCTTGGTTCTGCTTCATCATCACCTCCATACCTTTGCAAATTTAAGCAAATTATTGCATGATTTCTTCATTGATTCTGGCTTACTCCAGACCCACACCGACAGCACATGAACTCTTAGTGGATGCTCCATCTCGTTGCCCCTATGTACGATTAGTCTTAACCACTCTTTCCATTCACTTTGTGATACTTACAAAAGGTTGATCCAAAAACATGCCCCATATGATAGTGCCAGTATACGCTTGACTGTTCTCATCAAGGTCATGGTAGAAGATCTCTACCAAAGCATCATCAACTATCTTGTGGTAAGGGATGCTCCTCAGATATTTGGTGAACCGCTCCCAAGTAGTACTAATTGAATCACCTGATAGTTTGTCAATGTTTTTGATCTGGTCCTTCAACTTGAGCCTCTTCAATCTAAGGAAGCACCTCTCTAAAAAGGCCTTCTGCAACTTTGTCCAACTGGTGATCGAACTTTGCGAGAGCTCAGATAGCCATAATACTGCAATGCCCCTAAGAGACAATAGGAAAACATAAAGTCCCACAACATCTATAGAAATATTTTGTGTTCCCATCATACTCTTATAGACGTATGCCACATTGTGTAGGTGGCTATGAGGATCCCCTGATGGTAAGCCTACAAATACACCACGGTTCTGCAGTATCTAAAGTAACTCACTCGAGACTGTAAACTTTGTGTCTATTCTTAGTGGTGGCAACATAATAGCTCCAGTAACCTCTATAGCCATAGGATTCAGCCTATAGTGATTCCACTGGTAAGCATTGGCATTAAAATCCTGAGGCTGTGGAGCAATATCCTCCAGAGTATGTGGGTTCTCATTCTCATCATCCTCATTGTTATTCTTGTTCAAAGCTGCTTTGGCCGCATTATTGGCATTTTCTTGGGCCGTTCTTCTCAACATTTTGTGGATATCTAGGTCAAATAAAGTTAAGGTACTGCCTTGGCTCCAAGTGTTAGGCATACACTACACTTTCATCCTGAAAAAGAACAAAAACAAGAAACAAATATAAAATAAGGGAACTAAGGATTAACACTCGAATTACTAATGAATTCACTAAGTCTAGCCCTATTCCCCAGAAACAATGCAAAAATCTTGATGTCGCCCAAGTTACACCTGCTTTTTAGAGGATAAAGCGGTCATTTACAATAAATAGAACCTAACAAAGGTTAGGGACGAAACGACAAGGAATACGTAGACTTAAGAGAATTCACCAATTTGCAATTCCAATAATTAACCAACTTAATTCCCCAAGGGGGGTGTTTTGCAATAATCAATGAGAAATATAACTAAACTAACTATCACAAGAGAGAAGTTAATATGGAGAGAAACTAGTGTATTGTGTTCTCCATGATTCCCCAACTCATTATCACCAGATAACCTAATTATTTTCTAGGGTATAGTATGCAAGACGATAAGTTATATTCACTAAGTCTTTTGGTCAAAGGTGAGAGGTAAATTTCACTATGTGACTTGGCCCATCTCAATAATATGCATTACTAACCCTTACCTACTAGTCCCAGTACAACCTCCCATTGGCCTAGTTTGGTTGATTAGATGAGAAAACATTAATCAAATCCTGTTAATTAATCTCTTTTCCTATTTATTACTAACTTGGTCTAGTCAGTAACACTAGGCAGGTTCTAATGTTGGCCACAACTAGAAAGCATGCAAAATGAAGAGAGTTAATTAATACATGCATATACACTTTCCAAGAATCATGAATTATCCAATTTTGCTTTGTTAGTTCTTCATAGTTCCTACAACCCTAGTTATGGATTTAACTACTCATGCTATGTTTAAATGCAAGAATTATGAATTGAGAAGACATAATTGAACACTTACACAATAGAATTAAGAACAAGTAAAATCCAACTTCAATAAGAATCACAAGCTTAAGGATGAAATTCAAACACAAGTGTTCTCAAAGACTCTCTAATATGATCTTATAATTTTCTGTCTCTAAATATTAAGTTCTCTGAGTACTAGCCAAAAACTACCAAAAAATAACCTAAAAAATCTATTTATAATAAATAAAATTCAAGTTCAAATTAAATTAGGAGAATAGGTCGGCACGCCATACGAAAGATGTTTTACGGCCGTATAGCATTCCATGGCAGGTAATCGGGGTCTAGTACTCAGCTATTGGAAATTTGGACATCAACTCTACAACACTCTCTACGACTCATAAAGTGATTTATGACTTGTAATGGGGGGTTTAGTCTAATGAAATTCCTGAAAGTCCAAGTCTCTGATCCTTAGGGCATGAACCATCTTCTATGACTCGTAAAACCTTCTACGACAGATCTGCATGTTTGTAGAATAAACTTCAAAAAATAGCCCCTCACTGGAATTATCCATGAAACCACCCTACCACCTATAGAATGATTTATCGAGCGTAAAGGATCTCATATAACAGCAAAAATCAACTTTTGCAATTTTCCATAAAATGAAGGCCAACATATAATCATGAAAACATAAATACAAAAACACATAAAACCAACTAACGTCGCATTGAGAATATATAAAATTCCAAGTTTTAAGCATCAAAAGTGTTGTATTTTTGGAACACATCATATTATCTCATCCAACTTATAGCAAAAACATAATGTAATTATCATCTACAAAGATAGGGAACTCCGCATGCTCACACCCTCCTAATAAAATATTGTCCTCAATGTGCAAAGGACAATAAAGATCAAGCATAAAAAGGAAGAAATTAGTTTGAGAATCCCCCTGGTTCAGACCAATCCTACTGTGGTGGAGGTAGAGCTATATAAGTGATCATGGGGGCATCAATACCCTCATCTACCGATGTACACTTAACATTAATCATAGGTTGTATGGGCTCAGTCTCTCGTACACCGGATATGCCTATCATGGACTTAAATAGAAGAGGCATTGCTTTCACAGTGACCATGATTTGGCTTTCCATCCATGCTATCTTTTCATGGTCCTCTTGGTTAGGATCCATTGCCACTATTTCTTTATCAGTCTCTAGGGTGCTTACCTCTTGGGTTTCTTCATTGCCTTCACCCAGAACATAATATTCAACTCATTATCGGGGACCACAGCCATATCCACTTTAAGTGGATATCCTAACCAATCAAAGAAAGTGCTCAAATCTATAGACTAGAGGGTTATCACCTCCTTCTTTAATAAATAAAAATCCATTTTTAAAGCCATTATGTCAGGACTGCGACCACCTGTCTTCCCTATAGCTACAACTCTATCCTTCAAGTTGGCCAACTCCTTCCCATGGGCATCAGTAATTATCTCAAGTCTATCCATCCTCAATTTATATGCCTCCATCAACTCCCGCTGCTCAGCCTCAGCCTCAATATATGGATTTAAAGTTTCGGCTATACCCGCCTCGACTAACTTAGGCACAGATGACTCAAATCTAGTGGCACGAAGTTTAGCTACTTTAAAGAGTTAGCTAAAAGCAAAAATAGTGGCCGTAGTGAGTGGCGGTTGGTTATCCATAGTTAGTTCCTTTGCAAGTGGCTCATCAGTAGGAATAGGGGTAGGAGATGAATGTAAAGTAGGGGAAAAAGAGGTAATACCTACCTCGAGGCCCAGCTCTGCATCGTCGAACTTGAGAGTCTCAACATCAACCACTGGCATTTTATTAGCCGGCTTCTTCATTGCTCTGTATTCTTCATCCTTAAAAACTTAACCTCAATCCTCTTGATGTCAGTGGATACTGATGGAGCTACCTCCACATCAGTCTTCTTGTTTCTAGGAAAACTAGCTTGCTTACACAAGGCTGTGATAAGGTTTGGGAATAGAAAAAAGGTTGATTTTATTTTTCCCTGGTAGGGATTTCAAGAGCGATGATTGACCCAAGATTCAACTTTTTTCTATCAATAATACAACCAACTAAAGCAATTTTGACATGTCAAATATTGACTCATTTTGAGAAGGCATCAAATTGCTACTAACAAATTTGAACCAAAAACTCACTAGTATATTTATCTTCTTTTTCCCAATAATTGCTCACTCCTCCAATCACGAAGGAGCAGGAATTCAAAATAATGGGGGTAACCATGCTTTGATGTCCCCAAAAGCCTTGAGTTCCATTAAATCTTTCAAGTAGCTCTTGCTTCGACATTTGCAACCCGGGATATCATTAATTTCAACCTCATCGCATAGGACTTGCATACCCCTTACCTTTTTAACATCAAGAGGTTTGAGTGTTGTCTTCACCCTACTCTTGCTTATAGTCATAGCTTTACCATAGGTTTAGTAGAACTCCTAGACTAGACTGGGCACAAACGGATCCCAAGTTTTGGTGAAAGTCTAGAAGTTATGGAATTTAAGCACTTCCAAAACCTATGGTTATCAATCAATCACCTAATCTATTGACAAATATTTTCTTCTCGAATAGTTATGTGCCCCTTAGCCCTGAGCCTATTTAGATATCTAGGGTCTACTATCTCTTGAATTCACTATGATGTTTGGGGTAGAAGATCATGCATGGCTTTTGATCTGGCCTCAATTCAATGCCTTTTCGGGCTTGGCTCTAAAGTAGGCTTCTTTGTTGAAGTTTTGTACCCTATCTCCTCTTCATCTGAGCAAGTCCAAGTCACATGGAGGGATCTTTCCTCATCACTAATAGAGTCTTGGAGATTATCCACCTTTCATTTAACTTTCCCTTGTACCTTCCTTTGAGGTATCTGCAATATATGTTCTGTCCTATCAGGGGTTATGACAACTCTCCTAGCTACCCTAGCTCTAACTTGAATAATAGTTCTTTGGCTTTGCCTATTTCTGCATAACAAGCTTCAAACATTATGTGATTATCAATCATAATGCAATTGGGTTCAATCAATTATGGTCAATAATATCATTTTGGATGGAAAGGTTTATCACTATCATGTTAGGCAATCCACCAAAATCGTGTAGCAATAAAATAGACCATCACCTTGTCCTACACAAAATTCATAACTTAGATCACTTCTACTTTTGGTGTTGATGGTGCACTTTAAGTGTTGCACCGAATGGATTCTATGGTAGCAAAATGCAATCACCAAATGTTACAGAGTTCGATAATAACCAACAGTCATGAAATGACCCCAAAAAGTGAACAAATATGTGCCTGGGAAGTGCCCAGAATCGCAATTTCCATATATCTCAAAATTCGTGCATGATATCAAAAATCTAACTTCATATTCATGATTAGTGGGTCAAATTGAGTGGCAAATGGGTCTAACCATGATTTTAGAGCAAACAAATTGCAATTTTATTTTCCAAAAAATCAATTTCTAGTGAGCTCTACGCACCACTAGCACGAGTGCCCAGGGTACGTAGATGTGTATTTTGTTGTCTACTTTGCTTATTCGGTCCAAGAACTTTTAGTCTTGGTCCTAAGTCCTTCCATGTGTGAAAATACCTATACTTAGCCATATTTCAACACCATATCATAATAAACATTGCCCAATACTCACTCAAACACTTAGAAAAATATTTCACCCCAAAATACAAGTCCCAAATCAAAAATATTTCACCCCAAAACTCAAGTCCCAAAACTCATCCGGATCTTAAGGATTTGACTCAAACTTCAAGTCTTCATTTCCAATCTTCTTCAAGAATTCTCCAAAGTCAAGGTATGGGTGTTTTAACCATTGGATCCTTTGAGTCATGGTGCCCAAGCTTCCTTTTTTACCAAAATAACATGTGTCTAAGTGGATTTTACATATGGATTTTCTATTATGAATTTGACTATGAACTATATTGATGTTTTGTAAAAGTATGTTTTAGCATGTTTTAAGTTATGAATCATTGATATATCTTGAGATTTGTTGAAGGATTTTGATATATATTGCATGATAGTGTTACCAAGTATTTGTGGGATGATTTACTTCAATATTTCTTGCAGCATTTCACTCTTTAATTGCATGGTTTTACACTAGTATTGCACACCCACCAAGTGTTTGATAAAATGCCCGATTATTGTATACTAAGTTGTTAAAGGCCTAAGAATTGGCATATGAGTTAAGTCACTTTATGATGATGAAATGGTGATACGAATGTGTTGATATCATATGAAATATCTATTATGTTAATGTCATGAGAAGTATGTATATGTTGGTGTCATGAAAAGTATGAATGTGTCGGTTTCATGAGTAGTATGTAAGTATTGACATCATGGGAAGTATCTATTGTGTTATGAGTTGACCATAGACAATTGAGGGGTAATGCCTCAATCCCTTAGATGGGAGTGGTGTGCCATCAATCAATTGAGGGGTTCGTACCTCAATCATCTTGCATGGGGGTGGTATGCCATCAACTAGTTAAAGGGGTTGGTACCTTAATCCACTCGGATGGGGGAGTTATGCCATTAACCAATTGAGGAGTTGGTACCTTAATCAACTTGGATGGGGTGCAGTATTCCATCAACTAATTGAAGGGGTTGGTACCTCAATCGTCTTGGATGGGGACAGTGTGCCATCAACCAATTGAGGGGTTGTTACCTCAATCACTTCTCAGGGGTGGTCTACCTTAGATTCCAAGTACTAAGTTGCTTGGACTATGTTGATTATCTCTTTTTATACTTGTAATATGTTCAATAAGCATGTTTACTTCAAGTATCATTCATGCATGTCATATTGTTATATGTTCATCTATTGCCTAATTATACATTTTGACTATGTTGCCTATGTTTTGTTGCATTGCATCCTACATACTTAGTACATTCAAACATACCAACGCATACTTTTGCCTACATGATATCACTATGTTAGAACCAGAGCCCAGTTGACCATCCTCCCCCACCACATATCTAGTGCGATTTCCCTACAACGCAAGTGGTGAGTCCTCAATATCGGGGTCATTAAATTTGATCTTATGCTATGTATAAAGACTCTCTTTCCTTTTAATTGTATACTGCACTATAGGGGTGAGCCCAGTTGTTTGTCTTAGCCCCCGCTAAGTTCTATGTTTAGAGGTGTTGTTGGACAAGATACGTATTGATGCTTTGAGCCTTGATTCTCTTGACCTTATGATGTTTTATGCTACAAAAGATATCTCTTAGCCCTGGTTATCCCTATTTACTATATCTTATTGTTATTGTATTCTTTCCACGACTAAGGATGTGTAATGATATGTTAAGATGCTTAGTTGGGGTCCCTTAGGGTTCTCCATGCACCATGTCACGTCTAGGCCATAGGTTTGGGTCGTGACAAACTTGGTATCAGAGCACAAAGTTATTAATGGTCCTCAAAATCTAACACACTATATTGATTAGAGTCTTACTTATTATTGTGTTGTGCACTACAACTATGAGTAGGAGGCTATGAGATGTTTGAGGAAATGTTTCCCTTCTTCTTACTCTATGTAGTTCAATAGAAGTTGAGGTAAGATTTTTACCCCTAATAATTATTCTTTGCTAAGCTAGATCATGCCTCACATAAGAGGAAGTAGATCCTGCACACCCGAGGAACAACCGGCTCATGGTGATCTCCGAGATGCTCTTACATTGCTAGCTCAAGTTATGGCTAACCAAGCCAACCAAGGGGACCAAACCCCTCAAGCTCCTACTCTGGCATCTCAACTGAGAAACTTTATGAGGATGAACCCACTAGAGTTCAATAGGTCTAAGGTGGATGAGGACCCTCAAGAATTCATTGATGAGGTATATAAGGAGTTATCTATTATGGGTGTGAATAAAAGGTGGAGTTGGCGGCTTACCCACTCAAGGAGGTGGCTCAAATTTGGTGCACTCAATGGAAGGAGTAGAAGTGGAACAATAATGTGATACTATGGGAGGAGCTCAATGCAGTTTTCCTGAATTGGTTCTTTCCTCTTGAGCTTAGGGAACCTAAATTAGTGGAGTTCATGGATTTGAAGCAGGGATCTTTGAGTGTGAGTGAGTATACCCTCAAGTTCAACCAACTTTCAAAATATGATCCACACTTGGCTGCCGACTCAAGGTTTAGAATGAATAAATTTATAATGGGTGTTTTCGATTTGGTAAGTGAAGAATGTCGTACTGGAATGTTGATTAATGATATGAATATATCCTGCTTGATGACTTATGTTAAACAATTAGAGGGTGAGAAATTGAGGAAGAGAATGGGCCATGAGGTCAAGAGGGCCCGTTAGATGGTAAGTTCCAAAACCACAAGGTTGGTCGGTTTTACCAATGCCAAGGGTCTTCTCATACTCTTAGTGGGAGATTTGCCAATGACTATTCGAGGCCCCAAAGGGGTGGTGGTGTGATGCCTAGACTTGTGTGTCCAAAATATGGTAAGGGACATGGTGCCTATGCATGAGGGCTACTAATACTTGCTATGGTTATGGGTAAGTAGGCCATAAGGTGATTAATTGTCCACAGAATTACAACAAGGGTAAGGATGTTCGTTCTCAAGGCTGGAGTGCTAATGCAATTTCTTTAGGTAGAGGAGGTCAACAACGTGATGCCACAAGGCACAATTATTTTTATGCTTTACATGGGAGGCAAGGGGTTAATGAAGTGCTCAATGTCATCACTGGTATGTTAAAATTATTTGATTTTGACGTGTATGCATTGATAGACCCAGGTAACACTCTTTCTTTTGTTATTCCTCTTGTTGCCGAAAAGTTTCATGCTGAGACCGAATTGTTGTGTGAGTCTTATGAGGTGTCTACTCCTATTAATGCATCTATTATTGAACCGAGAAGAAGGTATCAGCAATACCTTATTATATTACAGGATAGGTCATGATGTTCATATCGATCTATTATGCACCTCTGCATCTAGCATTAGGTAGACCTCTTACAATAATTGTCCTAACTCTACCATATCTTTTGTTTCATTTCTTTTTGAACAATTACAAACACTTTTTTGATTATGGATCTACTACTAGATATTCAATGCGTAATATCAGTATTCAATTTGTATTCTTGAATAATCTCATTTTTCAATTATTCAACCATTTCATTTTACCAAGTTCAATGTTATCCAGATTAGTCAATATTTATCTCTTTTGATGCAATCTAGAAATTATCCCATTTGCATCTTGCATAAAATATTGCCTTGTGATCTTGTTGAGTTGGATATGGTTGATTTTGATGTCATTCTTTAGATGGATTGGTTGAATGCATATTATGCTTTTATTGATTATAGAACCGGTTGGGTCAAGTTCTAATTCCCAAATGAATCGGTCCTTGAGTGGGAGAGTCATGACATAATGGTCAAGGGTCGATTAATCTCTTGTATTAAAGCCCAACATTGATCTCTAAAGTGTGTCTTTATCATCTTGTGAGGGTTAGGGATGTGGATTCCAACGACCTTCTAATAGAGTTGGTTCTGGTGGTAAATGAATTTCTTGACATCTTTCCAGATGACATTCCCAGTGTTCCTTCCAAAAGGGAAATAGATTTTTGTATAGATCTCCTTGTTGATACACAACCTATTTTTATTCGCCCTTACTGTATCGCACTGGCAGAGTTAGAGGAGTTGAAGGAGCAATTGAGGGACTTGTTGGAGAATGGTTTTATTAGGCTAAACCAATCACCTTGGGGTGCACCGGTGTTGTTTGTGAAGAAGAAGGATAGGTCTCTTAGAATGTGTATTGACTACCGATAAATTAATAGCGTCATCATCAAGAATAGGTATCTCTACCAAGAATTGATGATTTGTTTGACCAATTTCAAGGGGCTAGTCACTTCTTTAAGATTGATCTTTAGTTCACGTATCATCAAGTGAAGGTGAGGGAGTGTGACATTCCCAAGATGGCCTTTCGAACTAGGTATAGGCATTATGAGTTTGTTATTATGTCTTTTGGGTTGACCAATGCATCGGCCACCTTCATGGATCTTATGAATGGAGTCTTTAAACCCTACCTTAATTTGTTATTATGTCTTTTGGGTTGACCAATGCACTGACTATGTTCGTTGATCTTATGAATATGATCTTTAAACCCTACCTTGATTTGTTTGAGGTGGTCTTCATTGATGATATTTTGATCTATTCTTATAGTGAGAAGGAGCATGTGGCTCTTTTGAGGGTAGTACTACAAATATTGAGGGAAGAGAAGTTGTATGATAAATATGAGAAGTGTGAATTTTGGTTGAAAGAGGTCCCTTTCTAGATCATGTGGTTTCAGGGGATGGTGTTAAGGTGGATCCCAAAAAGACAGAGGTGATTAGAAATTGGCCTAGACCATTGACCCCTTCGGACATTAGAAGCTTCTTTAGCTTACCAAGTTACTATCGGAGATTTGTGAATGGGTTCTCTTCTATTGCTTCTCCTATAAATAAGTTGACCCCAAAAAAGGTCAAGTTTGTATGGAAGGATTAATATAAAAAGAGTTTCCATACCTTGAAGTATAAGCTTGTGTCCGCTCCTAACTTATCTCTACCGGAAGGGTTACAAGGGTTCGGTGTGTACTGTGATACCTCCCGAATTGGTTTGTCTTGTATGTTTATGCAAAATAGTAAGGTTATAGCCTATACTTCTACGCAACTAAAAATGCATGAAAAGAATTATCCTACTCATGATCTTGAATTGGCTACCGCGGTTTTTGCTTTGAAAATTTGACGTCATTATTTGTATGGGGTGCATGTTGATATATTTATCAATCATAAGAGTCTCCAATATGTGTTCACTCAAAAAGATCTCAACTTGAGGCAAAGAAGGTGGCTAGAACTTCTTAAAGATTATGATATGAGTGAGTATTATCACCCCGGTAAGGCTAATGTTATAGTGGATTCTTTGAGTAGGGTGTCTATGAGTAGCCTAGCTAATGTTGATGATAGGGGCAAAGAGGTGTCTAGGGAGGTCCATCGATTGGCTAGATTGGGGGTTTGGTTGGAAAAGGTGAATAGCAGTGGCATTGTGGTTGTTAATGGTTCAAAGTCTTCCTTTATTGATGAGGTAAAAGCAAAGTAAGATATTGATCCGCCTTGTTAGAATTGATGGCCTTGGTGAATGAGGGCAAGGTGGAGGTTTTCTCCAAAGAAGGAGATGGTGCCCTTAGGTACCAAGGTAGGTAGTGTGTTCCTTGTGTTAATGGCTTGAGAGAGCAGAATTATTGATGAGGCTCATAATTCTTCCTATTCTATTCACCCCAGTTCTTCAAAGATGTATAGGGATTTGAGAGATGTGTTTTAGTGGGGAGGTATGAAAAAAGACATTGCCAAATATATATCTGGTTGTAATAATTGCCAACAAGTCAAAGCCTAACACCAAAGGTTGGGTGGCCTAACCCAAGACATAGAGATTCCTACTTGGAAATGGGAGGAAATTAATATGGATTTTGTGGTTAGGTTGCCTAAGACTAGAAAGGGTTTTGATTCTATTTAGGTGGTGGTTAATGGAATGACAAAGTCGGCTCATTTCCTACCAGTTAAGACTACTTATGGGGCCGAAGACTATGCTAAATTATACATTCATGAGTTGGTGAGGTTACATAGGGTGCCTTTGTCTATCATATCGGATCATGATACACAACTTACTTCACACTTTTGGAGGTCCTTCCAAAGGGGTCTTGCAACCAAGGTAAAGCGTAGTATGGCCTTTCATCCTTAAACGGATGGCCAAGTCAAAAGAACTATCCAAACTCTTGAGGATATGCTTAGGGCTTGTATTTTGGATGCATGGTTTTACACTAGCATTGCACACCCACCAAGTGTTTAATGAAATGTCCAATCATTGTATAATAAGTTGTTGAAGGCCTAAAACTTGGCATATGAGTTAAGTCACTTTTTGGATCACCTTCTGTTGATTGAGTTTGCTTATAATAATAGATATCATTCTAACATTGGTATGACTCCTTTTGAAGCCCTTTATGGTAGACATTGTAGCTCACTGGTTAGGTGGTTTGATGTGAGAGAAATGACTATTTTGGGTCCGAATCTAGTTATGGATGCTATGGAGAAGGTAAGGTTGATTAGAGAAATGTTTAAAAAAGCCCAAAGTCACAAAAAGTCCTATGCCGATATGAGAAGAAGAGAGCTTGAATATAAAGTTGGTGATTAGGTCTATTTGAAGGTGTCACCCATGAAGGGTTTGGTTTGTTTTGGTAAGAAGGGTAAATTGAGTCCAAGATTCGTGGGACCTTATAGGGTATTGAGGAGGATTGGCAAGGTGGCCTTTGAGTTAGACTTGCCTAGTTAGATCGATTTGGTGCATCTGGTCTTCTATGTGTCTATATTGAGGAAATGTGCAAATGATCCGAATGCCATTGTGCCTCTTGATTTTGTGGGGGTGGTTGAAGACAACTTAACTTATGAATAAGTTCTAGTAGAGATCTTGGATAGACAAGTGAAGAGGTTGAGGAACAAGGATGTTGCTTCCGTTAAGGTCCTTTGGAGGAATGAACAAGTCGAAAATGCTATATGGGAGAACGAAGCGGACATGAAAAAATAATATCCTTATTCCTTTCATCCTACTTAAGCTGCAGGTACTAATTCTAAGTCTTCTATGTGATTTTATATCTTATGTTTCAGCCCCTAAGTCATTTGCATGCATTCATGATTATATTGATAAAGTTTATGGTGATTTTTACACTTATGTTGAGATTTTTAAAATGGTGTTTAAGTGTATTGTTGCATTCTTGTTGGGGTTGCTTTCTTCATGATTACTCTTCTCATCTATGTTTCTTTGACATTCGGGGATGAATGTTCCCAAGGGAGAGATATTGAAATGACAATAAAAAGTGCTAGAAAATGTCCCTCGGAATTGCCCATTATCATAATTTTCATATATCTCAAAATTCGTGCATAATATCAAAAATTTGACTTTATATTCGTGATCAAGGGGTTAAATTGAGTGGGTAATGGGTCTAACCCTAATTTTAGAGCAAATGAATTGAAATTTCATTTTCTCAAAAATCAATTTCCAGTGAGCTCTGCACGCCCTTGGTGCGATGCGGTCAGGGCACACAGATGTGTATTTTGTTGACTACTTTACTTGTTTGGTCCAAGACTTTTTGGTCTTAGGCCTAATTCCTCCTATTAGTTAAAATACCTATACTTAGCCATATTTCAATACCATATCATACTAAACATTCCCCAATACTCACTCAAACACTTAGACAAATATTTCACCCCAAAACTCAAGTCCTAAAACTCATATGGATCTTAAGGATTTCACTCAACCTTCAGGTCACCATTTTCAATCCTATTTAAGAATTCTCCAAAGTCAAGGTATGTGGGTTTCAACCATTGGGTCCTTTCACCCATGGTGCCCAAGCTTCTTTTTTTACCAAAAATACATGTTTCTAAGTGGATTTTACATATGGGTTTTCTGTTGTGAATTTGACTATGAACTATATTGAGATTTTGTAGAAGTGTGACTGTTTTAGCATGTTTTAAGTTATGAATCTTTGATATATCTTGAGATTCGATGAAGGGTTTTGATGTATATTAGATGATGGTGTTACTAAGTATTGGTGGGATGATTTACTACAAGATTTCTTGCATGATTTTACTCTTTAGTTGCATGGTTTTACACTAGCATTGCACACCCACCAAGTGTTTAATGAAATGTCCAATCATTGTATAATAAGTTGTTGAAGGCCTAAAACTTGGCATATGAGTTAAGTCACTTTTTGATGATGAATGGGTAATAAGAATGTGTTGATATCATAAGAAGTAACAATTATGTTGATCTCATGAGAAGTATGTATATGATGGTGTCATGAGAAGTATATATGTGTCGGTGTCATGAGTAGTATGTATGTGTTGACGTCATGGGAAGTATCTATTGTGTTATAAGTTGACCATAGCCAATTGAGTGGTAATACCTCAACCACCTAGATGGGCGTAGTATACCATCAACCAATTGAGGGGTTGGTACCTCAATCGTCTTGAATGGGAGCGGTATGCCATCAACCAATTGAAGAGGTTGGTACTTTAATCGTCTCAGATGGCGGCGGTATACCATCAACCAATGGAGGGGTTGGTACCTCAATCGTCTCGGATGGGGGTGGTATGCCATCAACCAATTGAAGAAGTTGGTAGCTCAATTGTCTTGGATGGGGGCGGTGTGCCATCAACCAATTGAGTGGCTGGTACCTTAATCACTTCTAAAGGGTAGTCTCCCTTAGATTCCAAGTACTAAGTTTCTTGGTCTATGATGCTGGTCGATTTCTATACTTGTAATATGTTCTATGTATAAGCATGTTTACTTAAAGCATCATGCATGCCATACTGTTATATATTCATCTATTGCCTAATTATGCATTTTGACTATGTTGCCTATCTATTGTTGCATTACATCCTGCATACTTAGTACATTCAAGCGTACTTTTGCCTAACACTTACTTTTGCCTAAATGATATCATCACATAGGAACTGGAGCCCCACTTGACCATCCTCCTTCTGCACGTAGCTAGTGCAATTTCCTTACAAAGCAAGTATGTTCTCCTCAACTTCGAGGACATTGACTTTGATCTTATAATATGTATAAAGACTCTCTTTCCTCTTTATTGTATATTGAACTATGAGGGTGGGCCCAATTGCCTGTCTTGGTCCCCGCTAAGTTCTATGTTTAGAGGTGTTACTGGACAAGATATATATTGATGCTTTGAGCCTTGATTCTCTTTACTTTTTGATGTTTTATGCTATTAAAGATGTTCATTAGCCCCGGTTATCCCTATTTACTATCTCTTATTGTTATTTTATTGCTTCAACGACTAAGGATGTATAATTATATATGTTAAGAGGCTTGCTTGGGGTCCCTTGGGGTTCCCCATGTGTCGTGTCACGTCTGGGCCCTAGGCTTGGGTTGTGACAAGTCAGACAAGGTGGTGTGTCTCTCCCTTTGGCAAATTATCCAATTACATTTGACGGTCAAAATGACTATCGCCGAAGATAACTTGCAAGGCCAACACCCATGCATTCAAAACTTGATCTCTTTTCTTGAAAACGATAGGGATCATCACACACTGACCTAAATTCCATACCCAATATATGTTTATTCATTCATTCCTACAATCACATGATCAATATGGCTATAAACTCCCTCAAGCGATGACTTATCCATAAGAATAATGTCACCCAATCTATCATAGGCAAATGCACTTTGCTCAAAAGGATTTAGCATTAAATGTCACCCCTAGCCCAAAAGAGAAATCGATACAACAAACATGCATTTTCATTCAAGCATTCTCATGATGATAATACTATCACAGATTAAAGCATTCAACAATGCATCAATGGTAAAATTGAGATAATACAAACTAACATTCAACAGTTGGACAACAAATCAACTATATTGAGCCCTAGACCACAATGTGCATGCCAATAATTTCAAGCTATTCTAAGTAAATCAAAAACCCAATTAACCCACACATACTTATCACACAGGGTTTCAAAATTATCATAATATATCACCCACATGATTTCTATCAATTATTGGTCATAAAACATGATTATCAACTCACAAAAATACTTGATCACCTTCTTTAATGCAAGGGTTTCATATCCACTAAAGAAATTAAAGTTAATGGCCAAGAACATACCTTTTTTATGATGAACAAATAAATGAGAACCTTGTATGAACTTTTGTTTATGAATCCTCTTCACTCTAATAAAAGATTCTAAGTAAAAGAGTAAGGGGGTTATTGGATTGTGAAGGAAGTGAAAGGAGAGAATATGAAACGTGAAAAGGCAAAGGAATTTGGAAAGCCTTTAATAGGTCAGTAAGGCGTGAGGAGTTTTACGATGTCGACTCTCTATGCCAAATAGGTTCGGCGGTATATCGATTGTGCTGAAACTGCTATTTTTAACAGAAACCAAACCTTAGCTTCAGTCACAAAATGAGGTGATTTTGACCATCGCTCAACTAGGTCGGTGATCCACTAAATTGCAATGAAAATTGCCAAATTTGACAATATCTCTAGGGTCTTTGACGGACTCCAAAGGTGGTCAAATGCGCGATTGTCATTTCACTTTAGTGATTCACCGACCAAACCCAATAGGTTACCCCTTTTATCCTTCACTTCAAATTCTCCCTTTTCAAACCTATACAATTTAACACCCATTATTGAAGATAAAATCTTACCTAAGTACCTTAGGTTGCCTTTCAAGCAGTGCGATAGTTAACGTTGAGGCAAGACATAGTCCTTCTATCCCCTCAAGTCACCCATGAATGGTCAATAATTGATATCACTTTGAGTTCTGTCATCTTTTTTAGAGTTTTGCAAATATTGAATACCACCTCCTCATCATTTACCTTGAACCTCAGGTCTCCTCTTTCTATATCCATAACTTCCCTTCCAGTGGCTAAAATGGCTTTCCCAAGATAATTGGTACATCTGTGTCCACATCACAATCACGGATCACAAAGTCAGCTAGAAGAATAAATTTATCTACCTTTACAAACACCATTAAGAATCCACATTAGTCTTTTGATAGGCTGATCAGCCATAAGCAAATGCTTTATGATTGGTAAAGGAGTTTCTAACCCCAATTCCTCGAATATAAATAAGGGCATAAGATTTATGATTGCGCCTAAATCCTATAATGCCTTATTGAACTTGTAAGCTCCAATGGTGCAACGTATTGTAAAAGCAGTAGGGTCTTCTTTCTTTATAACTAGAGCTTTTGTCAAGATAGCACTACAATTATGAGACACCTTAATCATCTCACACTCAAGGGTTCTTTTCTTTGACATCAACTCCATAAATTTTGCATATCTTGGCATTTCAGTCAATGGCTCAACTAAGGGAACATTTATGGATAGAGAATTGAACATAAAGTGATTTTTTTAAATTTGGCGTCCTCTTCTTTATTTTTCAATTGTCAAGGAAAGGGTGAATCAATCTTGACTTAAGGTGTTTTCAACCTCACAGCTGGACTTGAATTCTTAGGGAATGTTTTCTTTACATTCACAACATCATCCCTCATCTTCTCTTATTTGTCACTCTTGAGATTGCCAAGAGCATCACCAATTTCAGCATTAGCTATACTCTCATCAATTTCAATAGTCACTGTACCTTCATCTTCTCCCACTTCATTTTGGCCATCTTCAACAACAAATAAAGGCTTTGTGCCTTCTACCACTTTTCCACTATGAATAGTGATAGGTAAGTATTGCTGATCATTGCCCTTAGGATTTGCCACTATTTCACTAGGAAAATCACCTTTTGGTTGCTGATTTAGATGAGCTAATACGTTTCCAAGCTGAGTTTCCAAGTGCTTAATAGAAGTTGAATATGACATTACTATTTGACTCAACTGTGAGTTTTCGAACTGTCGGACATCATCTCTTCAAGACTTTATCGGACCTTCCACCTTGTTCAAGATTAGGTGAACATATCTTTAGTCTAATGATTCTCCCAATTCACCACAAGGTCAGTAGGTTACATCCTGTCATGGGGTGGAACATACCTATCTCCTATCCCATCATGGTTTCTCTAACCCCTAACTTGAGGTTGGTCAGGCCATATATGATCTCGCCACCCAATATTATAGTTCCAACCTTGATTCTTGGGTGTCCATGTAAAAGCCGACTGCGAACCTGCCATTTGGGTTCCCATATAATTTACCTTCTTATCATAGCCACATTTAAATAGTGTACCATCAAATATCACATCACTAGCAGCTCCCACAACATTTACACTTTTACGATTTCCTTTCATAAAATGCTTAGTCAAGAGGTCAAGCTGAGTTAACATCTTAGCCATGTTCTCATCCCTCTCTTAATATTTAACCAGCTACTCATTAGATGGGCCCTTGCAACTTGGAGGTATGATGTCATCCCTCATATACCATGCTCGATTAACTTTTGCATGCCATCTAGGAGGTCAAAACCTTTAGTGAACATTTGTGTCATTAGTCCGTATCTCCCCAGCTGTTTAGCTACCACTTTGGTAACCGGCATCAAGTCTTACATACAAGTATTACAATAGCATATGGTTCGNCGGAACTCCATGATTAGGGCATTGAAATAAGTATTTCAAAAATCAAAGAAATGTCTCATACAATGGCTCACCTTTAATCTGCTTGAAGTTCTCAATACTTATTCTCAACTTTATCATCTTCGAGGTAAGGAAAAATCTTTCATGAAATGTACTTTCCATCTCATACCATGAAATGATAGAATCACAAGGCAACTCGGCTAGCTACCTCACAGCCTCTTCGGTGATAAAAAATGAAAACAACCTTAGTCTCATGGCTTCTTGGCTTACTCCCCTAGAATTCAATGAGAGACAAACATTAACAAAGTTTCGAGAGGTGTTCATGAGGATCCTCATGGCCAAGTACTCGAAATAATCCCTTCAACTGGAGGAGTTGAAATATAGTGCTTGCCATATGAAAATTAACTCCTATAGCTAATGGAGGTAGTCGAATAGTACCTGTGCTTTCCACTTGGTCCCAATAAACACCCTACATATCATTCGTATCTCCAACATTCTCAGAATTGGCATTCTCATCGTCCTCTATCTTAACACCTATTTTTCAATTGAAAAAACAAAAAGAAAATTGTAAAAACAACTCTAACTATAAGAACAAAGCACAACAAATACTTCAGTCATGAACTCGTCGATTCCCTGGTAATGATGTTATTTTTTATTGTCGCTCAACTTTGCTACTCAAAGGAAAAAAGGGTGGTCATCATCAGCATAATAACCTAACTTTAGATGTCAGGGTAAAGTCCCATAGGGAATAATGTGTTGCCGATTGAATCAGCTAAGGACTATGAGCTACTAGTTTAGATTGGACAAGCTAGCACCAAGTAATTTCTAATTAATTATGAGGACACTAAGAGAACAACAATTGCTAATATGAAAAGTAAATGGGGCAAGGATTGATCAAGCAACAGAGAAAGGATGAGGATATGGGAATCAATCAAAGCTTAATCGATCCATCACTCTTAGGATCAAATTAACTCTATGTGTAGGCTAGGTTGGTTGTAACCACACCTAAGTTATGATAATATGGTATTTTGCAAGAGCCTGTTATGGCCTCTCACATGAGCAACTCAAAGACATGTTTGGCTCGATTACCTCAAAGCAAAACTCCCAAGACCTTAGTCATTAAGTCATATTTGAGGACCTCAACACATAAACCTATGACTATCATGCAAACCCTCCTACTTTAACTACCCTAACTAAAGAAATAATTAAAGATCTAAGCTAGATTCATATTCGTGACCTCAAATCATAAGTTACACATGAAAGTACACATGAACCCATGAATCAATTTAATTAATCAAAGCTATTTGGGAGGAACCCACATGATTTTAGAAGTAAAGCATCAACTAAGCATGAAACCAAGAGAAACAGTCAAGACCTATAAAAAAATTAATATCCAACCTCAATTAAATCTACAAATTATGCATTAAAGAACAAGAAAAGAAAGACTGAGTGAAAGATAAATACAAGTGAAACTTACACTCTTCATTCTACTCAAGAATTTCTAAAACACTTGCTATAAATCCTCACCCTAAACTAAAATCTACTCTAAGGTGTGTTTTCCCTCTTTAAATTCGTATGGAGGAGAGTTCTCTGGCATAAGTATCATGTGAATGTATCTAGATATATAAAATAAGGGCTAGGGGGATGTGTATTTGTGATTTTGGTACTGACATGGTGCATTTATTGAATTTACCTGACACTGGTTGTCGATGTACTTCGTGTTTGTGGAGCTTTGACTGTGATCATGGAGATCAACTTATGTTAATACTTCTGAGGTCGCGCCTACGCATTCTACAATTGCGAATGTTTGTCTCTTGCTACTCTACTTACGCTCTAGTGTTAGGTGCGTTCATACCTATTTCAAGTCCACTACTCCGCATTCACGTGCATGAAGTCTGTATTAGTAGATTGTATTTGCTTCCAGGCATAATTATTTGTATTTTTAGCTCCTTTTTGCTCCAATTCAGCTGCAATTTCAATTCTTTCCAGTAGAGCTAAATCTAAATCATATGTACCTGAAACATACACCATTCCAAACATAATTATCCTCAACGTATAAGATTAACAACATCAAATCATACGAAATGAGTAAGAAATGAATATAAGTTATAAACTCATCATCGGTCTTCCATGTGTCGATGTTGAGGAAATTCATAGGTGACCCAAGTTCCACAGATCCTTTGCATGATATAAACATTGAAGAGGATTTGAGTTATGAAGAGATACTAGTTAAAATTCTAGAGTTGCAAGGAAAAAAGCTAAGGAATAAGGACGTTGCACTCGTGAAAGTGCTTTGGACAAACCAATAAGTCAAGGGTGTTATATGGGAAGCGAAAGCATATATGTTGAAGCATTACCCATATCTATTCCACTTTACTCAAGTTTAAAGTATTAAGAAATTCTTCCACAGACCTTCAACTCCATGTATTCTAGTTTTCATGATGTATAAACTCATTTTCATGTTTATGAACTATTTTGAGACATGTTTAATGTGTGAAATATGAATTTCTTGAGAAATGATGTTTAACATGCAATTTTTGCATGCATAATAGATTATTAGCTGCTAGTTTACTCCTTAGAATTTGCCTTTAAGTACATTCTGGGGGAGATATTATAATGAGCCCCATTTTAGGAGCCTTGAGTGGACATATAACCCATAGGTTCTGTTCTTAAACAAAAAACTTCAAGAAGGGGAAAAGTTTCCAAGTTTTAGGTAACCCATAGACCAAGTGACGACCCATAGATAGTTTTGTGAGTGGGACCCCAAACATAAAGGAAATTTGTAGATTTTTGAAAGATGACCTATGCATTATTAGATGGCCCGTGAAATAGTATACAACCTATAAATGTTCTTCATGGAATGAGGCCAAGAACAAGGTGAAAAATTACTAAGTGTAGAAGGACTCTTGAGTTCAACCACTGTGCTAAAGGATCATATGGCCAGTAACATGGCTTTATAACTTTGGGGTTTAACAAGTTGGTTTTCTGGAATTTCAAATGTGTTACCAGACAAAGTGACTTACGACCCATAATCGAGGTCTCGTAGGATGATCTTCTAAAGTTTTGTCATTTCCATCCTTTCTATTTCTAAACTACGTCATCTTGGGATAGAATCACCCCCTATTCTCTCATTCTTTCAATTCCAAATTTACTAAGGAAAAAAGGGCTCTCAAGAACCAGGGTAGAGTTTCCAAGGTTTCTTCCTCAAAGGCTTCAATTTCATTTTACCTATAAAGGTTTCTAATAAGTATTTTATCTTTTCTTTAAGTTTCTCGAGTTAATATACATGCTTATAATTATTTTATGATATTTATATTATTAAATGATACCTATGAAGTTCAATTACTATTTTGCTATATAAATATGCATATTTGACTAATGATGATGATCCCATAATGGTTTCTTATGTGATAAAGGATGGGCATTTTTTATGTTCTTTTTTAAAAGAAATTTCCATATGGCTTATGTGGTGTATGATTGTTCCATGATAAATGTTAATCATACCTAATTTTCAAGTAATGTTTTCTATAATTTATGATTATGATTAGGGAATTAATGAAGAGCTTCAAAATTAATTTTGTCAAGACATATGTATGATGTAAATTTCCCTGAAAGAGTTTTATGAAAGATTCCTAAGTTTCGAGCTACTCTTATGGATTACTACTAATGCTTCTAAGAATATGTTATAAGATTTCATGGAATGACTTAGCACCAATAAGACTAGAGATTGAGAATCATCCTGTTAATTGAGGCATGACCCCTTGAAGCTAAATCTCGATGTCCCTAACTATGTGCCACTATATGAGCCTTATAGGCTAGGCTAGTAGATTCACATAGGCCCTAAATATTGTAAAAGATGCAATTGTAAAGTTACTAAGTTTGGATATCTACCTTGGAAAGTAGATTCCCTTTTTCTCAATAGAAGGAGTGCATTGCTTTTTTCTAATGGAAGGAGTTAATTGGATTTCATGTAGTAGCACACATAGTCCTATTCGGTTATGGTCCATTCCCACAAGCTGTATGACCTTATCTTATGTTTTCATTGTATGTTCTTTCTTATGTATTGTCTCATATTGATCTTAGGTCATGTTCCTTGTGCTTGCTTAATCTTACTATATGTATATTTTATCATATGTATACTTATATGTTATGTTTAATAATGATGGCGTTAAAATTTCATTCATGCATTGCATCTCACATACTTAGTACATTCCAACGTACTAACATATTTTAGCTACATGATTTAATCATGTAGGGACAAACACTCTTTCACTAACTCGTGGCTAGTACTAAGCATTCAAGACTACCTTTACTGTTCATGGTAAACCCTTGATATACTATCAAAATATAGCATATTTGATTCCTAAAACTTGGGATTTTGTGTATTGTCAATGCGACTTTTGTGGTTTTTATGTGTTTTTGTATGGTTTTTTTGCAGGAAAACATGATTAGCATGATTTTGGAAAAGTTGCAAACCTTTTCTAGTTTTTGAGGATATACGAGACCCTTTACGAGTAGTTGGGTCTTCTACGAGTTGTAAAGGTAGTTTCATGAAGATTTTATATGTTGGATAAAAGTCTGAAGATTTGAAGTTCAGCCACACGGGATCTTTTTACAACTCGTAGTTCACTTTATGAGTTGTATTGAGGGGTTTCATGGAGATTTCCAAAGAAAGATCAAAGAAGGACTAAAAGATGCAGATAAGGACTATGAGAGGTCAATACAAGTCATAGATCAAACTATGACTCGTGAAAATATTTCATAGAAGTGAAGTCCAAGATTCAAGAAGCGGAACACAAAAGCTCGATTACGACTAGTAAACCAAGTTATGAGTCGTAACTGTGAGCCATAGAGCATGCCGATCAGTTTTTCTAATCTTTTTACGGACTTGTTTGTAAATAATACAATAGTATCATTAGGTTATTTTTAGTATGTAGTACAATAGAATAAAGCAGAGAACATCATTAGAGCATTTTTAGGATTTTAGACTTGGAGACTAAATATTGGAGAAGAGAATAGACTTGTGTCTTTATTGTATCTTTCAAACTTGTGATTCTTAATACAAATTGGGTTTACTTGTTCTTCAATCTATTTGAGTAAGACATTAATTATGTTTTCTCAATTCATAGTTTTTATCTTCCCATAGCATGAGTAGCTAAATCCACAACTTGGCATTGTGGGAACCATAAAGATCTAATTAAATAAATCCAGATTATTTGTGATTCTTAGAATGGGTATTTATATGTATTAATCAATTCTCTTCATTTAGCATGTTTTCTAGTGTGACCAACATTAGAACTCACCTAATATTACTTTTCAAATCCAGGTGGTAATAAATAGGAAAAGAGATTTATTTACAATATTCGATGATGTGTTCTCATCTAATCAACCGAACTAGACCAAGGGGAGGTTGAATGGGATATTGGATAACAGTTAGTATAGCACACTTTGGAGATGGGACAAGTCCCATAGTGAAATTTGACCTTCACCTTTGACTAGAGGGTTGGAAGAACTTAAATTACCGTCCTGCATGCGATATTCTAGTTGAGAATTATAATATCCGAGGATGTTGAGTTAGTGAATCATGGGGAACAAAGTACCCAAGTTGCTCTCTATTATTGATTATCTTTCATTTTAGCTAGTTTAGTTTAATTTCTTATGAGTCATTGCAACCCTCACCCTTTTTGGGAAATTGAGTTAGTTAATACTTGAATTGTTTATTGATGAATTGATTTGGAAAGTCTATATTCTCTATGGGATTCGACCCTAACCTTCGTTTGGTTTATTACTTTGACAACTATTGCTTTGATCTCAAAAGAGAGGTTTATCTTGAGTGTGACTAAAGAAAATGGCGTTGTTGTCGGGGAATACGGGGAGACTTTGATTGAATTCACAAGTAGTATAATTCAAGTGTTAATTTCTTAGTTCCCTATTACTTTTTTTTGGTTTTTGTTTTGTTTCTTTGCAGGGTATACTAGGTATTGTATGCGCAA
The DNA here is from genome assembly GCA_000787875.1 of Solanum virginianum. Lineage (NCBI taxonomy): Eukaryota > Viridiplantae > Streptophyta > Magnoliopsida > Solanales > Solanaceae > Solanum > Solanum virginianum. The sequence goes on from DF357723.1 coordinate 128,872, forward strand.
TATAAGGACTCAAGACAATCCCTTAGCTCTTATTTATCTAGAGATCCAACAAGTTAAAAGAAGAATGACTCAAGCAAATGCCAATATCGCGGTTAATGAAGTTGTAAATCAGAATAATAATATTGATGATAGGGATATAAACCCACCTCCTTTGGAGAATGTTCCATAGCCTAGGGATTTCAATTACAATACTTATCAATGGAACCAATATAGATTGAACCCTATGGCTACGGATATTATCGGGGTTATTGTATTGCCACCACTATCAGCCGATAGAAAGTTTACTATTTCTACTGGGTTACTCTAAATGCTTCAAAATCATGGGTTATTTGCTAGTCTACCATCAGGGGATCAACATAGCCATTTGCATAATGTCGCATATGTGTGCAAGAATGTAATGGGGACATAAAATCTAGCTATGGATGTTGTACATCAGGGGATCAACATAGCCATTTGCATAATGTCGCATATGTGTGCAAGAATGTAATGGGGACATAAAATCTATCTATGGATGTTGTAGGGCTTTGTGTCTTCCCATTATCTCTTATAGGTAATACAACCTTGTGGTTATCTGAGCTCCTATAAAGTTCGATCACCAGTTGGGTGAATTTGCAAATGACCTATTTGGAAAGGTACTTCCCGAGGTCAAAGAAGCTCAAGTTAAAAGATCAAATTAATAATTTTAAGCCACTTTAGGGTGATTCAATTAGTACTAGATGGAAGAGGTTTACTAAGAACTTGAGAAACGTCCATGACCACAAGATTGTGGATGATACCTTGGTAGAGATCTTTTATCGTGCCCTAGATTAGAATAACCAAGCTTGTGCAAATACTATAATAGGGGGCATATTTTTGGATCAACCTTTCACAAGAATTGTCGAATGGTTTGAACAAGTGGTCAAAACTAATCATGCATGGGGGTAATGAGAGAGCTTCTATGATAAGTTCATGTGTTATGAATATTGGTTCAGAGCAAGCTAAAATCAATGTGTAAATCATGCAATAACTTGCTCAACTCCGCACAAGCATGGATGTGGTGATTAAGTAAAATCAGGAGAGAGCGAATGTGGTAGTCCACCAACCTCCACGTGCACCCATGTACAATGAGCCTTATTATGATGAGGATGCTCGCTTTGTGAATGATCAAGCAGTGGATTTCCGGACCAATGCCCAAAGGTCCAATTCGGACTATTGGCACCAAGGTCAAGAAAACCAAGGTCAAAACTACAATAGAGAAAGAGCTTATAGAGATAACTGATGTTGTTATTATGAGAGGAATAGGGGTCCTAAAGCTGACTGGGGAAAAAGAGATGGTCTTAGGAATGGTCCATATATGCCACAACATAACCGAGACACCGATACAACCAATTCTAAAATTAAAGAGATGTTTGAACATTTCTTGAAGAAGGCCAAAAAACAAGATAAAAATCTAAGGGGAATGAAGTACAATATTTCAAGTACTAATCAAAAGATAGAGTCTAATTCCGTGGCAATTAAAAAGCTTGAGCAACAATTTAGTCAAGTTTCTACTCAATTGAATCAGCCTAAGAAAGGTACATTGCCTAGCAACACAATTCAAAATCCAAAGAATGAAGGGCAATGTATGACAACTACAACCAGAGGTAGAAAGAGTACCATTGACCCTCCTATGCCAGTTGAGGTAAAAGAAGTTAGTAAGAAGAGAGTTGCAGATAAGAATGTTGTTGAAAGAGAAGATCGAGTAAAGGACGGGGCAGGTAAAGCGGTTGAAGAGCCAAATAAGTATAAGACCATCCCAAGGACTCGACCTACCTTCCCTCAAAGACTCAAAAAGAGGGAGCAGGAACGTAAGTTCAAACATTTTTTCTCTATGCTCAAGCAACTATCCATCAACATCCCTTTGATTGAAGCTTTAGAGAAAATTCTGGGTTATGCAAAAAATATGAAAGACTTGGTTACTAAGAAGTACACTATGAGTCAAGAGCTTTCGAAAGAACTTCAATATAGTGCCATCACTACTAAGTCATTGGCTCAAAAGTGTAAAGATCCAGGTGCATTCACTATACCTTGCACTATAGGAGATGTAGAGTTCATAAGAGCACTTTGTGATTTGGGTGCTAGTATCAATTTGATGCCTCTTGAAATTTTCAAAAAGCTTAGTTTGGATGCCCCCACTCCAACTAAGATGCAATTGTTGGTGGTGGATAGAACAGTTAAAAAACTGAAAGGGATACTTTATGATATGCTGGTAAAAGTAGAGAAATTTATATTCCATGTGGATTGTATGATTCTTGATTGTGAAGTTGATTTTGAAGTCCCTATTACCTTGGGGAGACCATTTCTGGCCACGGGGTGAGCTCTAGTGGATATGGACTCTGGTCAACTTAGATTTAAGGTGAATGATGAAGAAGTGGTTTTTGATATCCGTCAGTCTATGAAACATCTTGATGAGTTGAAAAGCGAGGATTATGAAATTGAGAAAGTCTAAGTACTCAAGATGTCTAAGTTTTACCGTGATAATAAGTCAGGTACTACTTGGGATGCAACCCAAGGATTTTGATGTTTTAGCTTGGTTCTAGGTTTATTTTCAACTTTTGAATTCTTAGGTAGTTGTTTGAGTGTGTTTTGATTGCTATTGTTGACATGGGTTTTGTTGTATATAGGGTGCAAGTGCATTTTATGAAGAGTATATAGGTTCAAGACTAAGCCAGCTGATTTTGCTGAGAATTACATCTGGCGCAATCTCTATGACTGGGCTTACAATTTGTACTGGACTTTACAACTCATACTCCTATCTCGTAGAGAATTATAGTGAGCAAGATAAGTGTGCACTCCACCCATGAGCCAACTTTATGACTCGTAGATCAAGCTACGAGTCATGAATGGGGGTTCGTGGAATCTAAGTATGTTTCTAAATTTTTCTAAGTGTTGAAAGGTCTACGAGACCAGGACATACGAGTCGTAGACCAAGTTACGACTTGTAGTCGGGGTTTTATAGACCCTAATCAGGAAATTTTTAATGTTAACTCGGTAAGGAATGAAAGAGGGGTCAAAATATTTTGACCCCACTTTTACCCTAATTTACCAAACAGTTTCCCAAATTTCTTCCCTTCCATTATTTTCGATCAAGTCTCCGGCGGTTGTGCTCAATTTCAGACAAGAAATTCTAGCTACTCCTAGGGTTTCATCATTCACTTTCTCTTTCTCTTTCTTCTCTAAGTTTATTACCATCTTTGGTAAGTTTCTTGGTTAAGTTTTAATCTTAAAATTTCCATTCATTGTGTGATGTGATGATGGATTTGAGTCTTAAGCATGAATTTCTTGGTGTACATGAATTGTGAATGAGAAATTAGGTGCGCTTTTGATTAAAATTGATTATTTATACCCAGAATTAGGTATCATAGACTTGTGATTGTTGATTGTGTGCACATGGAATCATCTATCATTGTTTGAATAAGTGAGATTGCATAGTTTATGTTTGTAAAATGGTATTTGATATCATTGGAGCATGCTTTAGTGTTAGTCATAAAGGAAATTGTTAGAAACCTATGTACTTTTGTTTTCGTCCTTTATGGAGGTGGAGATTGTGGATACCCCATCGTCCTTTATTTTTCGATGGGGTGTGGGTAGTTATGGAGGTGGAGATACTTCATCAGCTGGTTTAGTTAGTTGATACCCAGCATACCCTAGAGGTCGACCTAATAAAGGACGATGAGAACCTGGTGGCAACCCAGCGAACAACACCACCACCACCAATGTTCACCCAGAGCCACCTCCTAAGGGTTCGAGGACTGCCCATATTACTCTAGCTACTACTACTAATGAGAGACCCCAACAACCTGAGGCAATCGATATTTAGAGGGGTCTGAATATTGCTGCTTCTGCACCAGAGACCAGTACTTCACAGACTTCTATATTGGCCATGGTTTATGTGTCCACGGTTTTTACTCAGGCTATGGGGCAATGTCTATCACATACTGAGGCCTAGTTGTCTTAGCTTATTAAACAGCTTAGGCCTTGGGTCTAGCAGACAATTGCGGACTCAGAGGAGCGGTTCAAGGCATTCACCATATTTATTGTTCAGGAGTGTGTTTCTATGGTGGATGCCCATATCAATGCAATTGAGGACCGGGTGCAAAAGAGGTTAGCCGAGGCCTGGTCTTCTGATTTGTCAGCCGTACATGAGGAGATTACAAAGCTTAGGGCTAATATGATAGCTTCACTAGCAACACCTATGACACTACCAAAGTCCATACCTATGGAGCCACTATCTGATCTATTCGCCTCTACGGAGCCTCCAAAAACTTTGCTCTAGAAGCGCCCTTGTACCTATGATGACCTTGTTGAGCGGAATATACGTGCAAAGTGCCCTGTAGATAATAAGGGCAATGAGGATAATGAGGAGGTGGAGGACAAGCTTAGAATGGCCTTGAGGACAGCGAGGCTAGATGAGGAGATAAGGCTATGTAACAACCCCAAAGAGTGCCTAAAAATGTGCCTCTGAAGTGCCTAGAATCTTGTTTTCCATATATCTAAAAATTTGTTGGTTATTTAAAAAATCTGACTTCATATTCTTGTTCAAGGGGTCCAAATTAGGGGGACAAGGGTCTAACCTCAATTTTATAGCAAAGGAATCAAATTATGAAATTTGCACTTGGTGCAATTTCCAGTGAGGGTTCGCGACCTCTCCGCGACACGGAGAGTTGTAATTTCTGCACTATTTCTCCTAGTCTGTCTGGATTTTTCTAAGTGTTGGGTGTTAGTTTTCCTAAATGTGATTTTACCTATACTTAGCCAAATTTCGCCCTCATATCCCCCAAAACATTTCCCAACACTCACTAAAACACTTAGCCATATTTTCACTCCCAAATTCAAGACCAAATTTCGCCCTCATACCCCCCAAAACATTTCCCAACACTCACTAAAACACTTAGCCATATTTTCACTCCCAAATTCAAGACCTAAAACACTCATCCAAAGCTAAGGATTCTTTTCAAGCTTTAAGCCACCATCTTCAACCTTCACCAAGAACTTCTCCAAAGCTAAGGTATATGGTGCTGAACTATTAGGTCCTTTCATCCATGGTGCGTAAGTCTCCATTTTACTAATATTATATGATTTAAAGTTGATTTTACATGTGGTCTTGTATATTAAGAAATTTACTACACAATGATTTTAGTTCATGATAGTATGGTTGTTTTAGCATGTCGTCTTTTACCCCCATTACACCCCCAAGTGTTTGATAAAATGTCCGGCTAGGGCTTTTGGAGGAATTGAAGGCCCAAAGCATGAGATATGAGTGACTTGGTTTCTTGAGTAGTTGAAGGTCCAATGCATGAGACATGATATTAATGATGTTAGGATGATGAAATGAGCTTATGTATATGATTATTCCTATATAAAATATTGCACTAGAGCCTATGATGAATCCTATATAAAGTGTTGCATTAAATCATACCCGATTAGAAGGGACAAGAGCCCTGGTAACAATTTTGGGGGTTTATACTCATCAACCATGCGAGGGGTTTATACTTCGTCACCATGTTGGTAAAGTGTGATAACCATAAACCACGTGAGGGGTTTATACCACAAGCAAGGGGTTTATACTTTGTCATCGTGTTGGTAAGGTATGATTACCATCAACCATGTGAGGGGTTTATACCACACAATACCAAGGGGATTATACCTTGAATAGCTAGCTTAGTCTCTTTTACACATATGATATCCTATATGAGCATGAGTTACTTAAGCATATTTTACTCTAGCATTGATTATATATGCCATCTTGCTATAATATGCCTATTGCCTAATGTTATCCATTTTTATTATGATGTCTATTTCTTATTGCATTGCATCCCACGTACGTAGTACATTCAAACATACTAACACATACTCTTGCCTACATGATATCACCATGTAAGGACCGATGCCTAAGTTAGTCATTCTCCCCCTCCACGTGGCTAGTTGGTGCTATTCCAAGCTTGTTGGTGAGTCCTCTATTTCGGGGACTTTAGTCTATATTACTATTATCTATGTATTGAGACACTTTCTTATGTTCTATTTGACTATGAGGGTGAGCCCGGTAGCTTTGTCTTGGCCCCCGCTCTATCTATGTATTTAGAGGTGTCGTTGGATAAGTTGTATAATTATGATATGAGCTATGATTCCTTGTCTCTTGATATTGAGGTTTTTGCAACCTACGCCTTAGCCCCTTTCCCCTTTTATTTACTTAGATATTTTACATGCTTCCACGACCAATGATGTGTAATAACAAGTTAAGAGGCTTGATTGGGGTTCTTTCGGGTTCCCCATTCATCATGTCATGTCTAGGCCCTAGATTTGGGTTATGACAAACTTGATATTAGAGAACTAGGTTGATAGATCCTCAGAGTCCAGCATACCGTATCGATTAGAGTCCTATTCATGGTTGTAAAGAGCGTCATGCCTATGAATAGGAAGTTATGAGGCATTTGAGGAAATGTTTCCCTTCTTCATGTTTTAAGTCTTGCTATAGAGTTGTGGTAAGTTTTTCCCCTTTAAAGATTGTTCTCTGTTATTCTAGATCATGCCAAATACTAGAGGAAGATAGGCTTAAATTCCCAAGGAGAAACCTACCAATGGTGAGATCTAGGCTGCTCTTACTATGCTTGGCCAAGTTGTGGCCAACAAAGTCCAATAAGGGGCCCAAACTGCTCATGCTATTACATTGGGAGCTAGGGTAAGGAACTTCATGAGGATGAATCCTCCAGTTTTCCATGGGTCAAAGGTGGATGAAGATCCACAAGATTTCATTGATGAGATCTACAAAATTTTGAATATCATGGGTGTCGGGCCGGATGAAAAGGCGGAGTTAGCGGTATACCAAATCAAAGGGGTAGCCCAAATTTGTTATGATCAATTGAAGGGTGAGAAGGGTAATGGTTATGTGGTGCTTTGGGAGGAATTCAAATTGGCCATCCTTAATTGGTTCTTCCCTCTTGAGCTTAGGAAAGCCAAGTTGGTTGATTTTATGAACTTGAAACAAGGTACTATGAGTGTAAGGGAGTATACCCTCAAATTTAATTGACTGTCATAGTATGCTCCTCAATTGGTGGCCGATCCTAGATCAAGGATGAATAAATTT